>CM042691.1:85426344-85615090 GCA_023614405.1 Avena insularis | reverse complement strand
GAAAATTCCCCAACGGCCATATTTTGGCTAGCCCTATATAAGTCTTTTGTCTATTTTCATTTAGGGTTGCTTCTTTCCCCTCTTTCTTCAAGCTTTGCCCTATTACTTTTGAGATATCTCTTGCTTGATTTCTTCCTCTCCATCCAATGATTCTTGCACACATTTGAGAGGAAGATTGAGGGGATCTAGATCTACGTTTTGACCAAATCAAAACATCTCTTTGTGAGTGTATCTTTGGGGATCTAGATTTTGGGGGATTTTGTGTCTCTCTTTGATTCCTCCTCTCTTGTTCCCCCAATAGCTTTAGTAGCTTTGTTGGAACTTGAGAGTGAGGGATTTGAGCACCTTTGTGGTGTTCTTGCCATTTGCATTTGGTGCATCGGTTTGAGTTCTCCTCGGAGGATTTGATTTGAGTTGCTCATTGGAGCTTGTCCCTCTTGGGTTCTTGGAACCCTAGACGGTTTGTGGCCTTGGTGGCATTGTGGCCTTTTGTGGCATTTGTTGGGAGCCTCCAATTAAGTTGTGGAGAAGTGCCCCAACCTTGTGAGAGGTTCCGGTTGCCACCGACAAGTGCACCGATAGTGGAAGCGTGGATCGATCCCATTGAGGTGAGATTCACCGGAGAATAAGGGAGGCCTTTTGTGGCGTTGGTGGTTTGATACCACCCCCTCTCCAAACGAGACGTACTCCATGTTGGGAGGAACTCGGTAAAATATCGGTGTCCCCGCGTGCCTCGGTTATCTCTATACCCGAGCTCTTTACTTATGCACTTTACATTGTGATAGCCTTCGTGCTTGAAGTAATATATATCTTGCTATCACTTTGTTGCTTGTATTGCTTAGCATAAGTTGTTGGTGCACATAGGTAAACCTTAGTTGTTTCTAGGTCGTGCTTTACAAAGTAAACACTAGTTTTATTCCGCCTTTGTTGAGCCACTTTAGGAAAAGTTTTAATCGCCTATTCACCCCCTCCCTCTAGGCGACATCCGTATCCTTTCAAAAGGTGTCCTAACGGGGGTTCAGGTTTCTGTCACTCCGGCAACCTCGCGATTAGTAGCCAAATACACAATGCATTTCCCTAGGCCCATAAATGGTGAAGTGTCATGTAGTCGACGTTCACAACACACCACTAGAAGAATAGCACCACAGCTTAAATACTAAACCATTGAATAATAACTCATCACAGATTCACTACTAACAGCATGACTTCTCCCATGTCCTCAAGAATGAAACAAACTACTCACAAGACATCATATGGATCAAGATCAAAGATGATATGGTAATAGATAACAATCTGAACATAAATAATAATACAATGGTTCCACTCACAAACATCAACTACAATAGTAATCAACACCGAGAAAGTTTTCCCTAATGAACTAAGCAATATCCAACATAATTGTTATAGCGGTACGGAGTGGTGCTGGTGGAGATGATGGTGTGGATGATGATGATGATTATCCCGATGAAGCCTAGCTTGATGACGGTGTTGATGGTGACGGTCTCCCCTCTCTGGGAAGGAATTCCCCCGGCAAAAATATGTCTGCCGGAGAGATCTTTCTCTCTCGGTGTTTTTCGCTCCCCAGAGGCGGCGGAAATCTATTTGTGGTCGCTCCCCGAGCCTTAGGGTTTCGAAGGGAAGATATAGGCGAAGGGGAAGATTTGGAGGCCGGGTAGGTGGGACACAACTGCCCTAGGCGCGGGGTCAGGTGGGGCCGCGCCTAGGGGGTGTGGGCCCCCTGAGGCCCCACTTCATCCCTCCTTCTGGCTTCTTTCGTCTTCTGGTAAAATAATATGTTTCCATATTTTTTTGGTATTTTTCTGATCTTCGCGAAATTGCACCGAAACGCCTTCTTTTCCATCAGAATCTAGACTCCGGCAGTCCATCCTCCAAGAATCATCCAACATGCATAAATAGATGAAAAGCCATAAGTAATACCTTATAATAAGACAATTATCAATGAATAGAGGTAAATTATGATATAGAATGGTGATACAAATTGGGCGTATCAGTAGTCTCAATATGCATGACCCTCGATGCATAGGTAGGAAATTACCAGCCCTTGAACTCCTGAACACACAATAGGAGAGGATACAGACACACAATGTAGTTGTCATTTTGATAATACTTTTTTCATATATAGGGGATATGTTGGAGGCAATGTATCTGTCCATCTAGGCAATTGGTGCATCTTGGTGAGGCACATATTGTCTATAGTGACTCTAGAGGTTTGACAATATAAAATGCATGATGAATAACAACGACCTATTATGGTGTACAAAAGAATGGTGGATGATCCTTTGTTTTCATGAAACAAAGTGATGAAGTGATTGTAGGAAGATAATGCTTGGGAAAGGATGCAAAGGCATGCACCAAACTTTATTTTCTCCGTAATTTATCTTTTTGTCAAGGAGAAATGACCATATGAAATGGTAGTCAAAATAAGGCTGTTGATTTGCATGAATTTAATTTGTATGACTTCCAAGCATTTTTTTCCTTTCTTGGATTTTCTTTCTTGCATATTAAGTTGATCAGAGTGTTCGATATTACTTGTTAATAGCCATGTTGAGAGAAGATATGTTATTATGTTTAACTTATTTATAGCCTTACAGGGCAAATTTATTTTCCCGGTTGTTGTTATACCACAGGTTTTTATGCATTTCCTTCTAAATTACATCTTCCATATCTACTATATCTAAATAGTAATCCCCCACTACAAGGATTTCTCTGCAATCTCCTTGAGCCACGTCACTACAAATAGTTTAGCCGTTGGATATAGTAACTTGATCCACAATAGCCTTCCGATCTGGACGTTGAGAGCCATGCATGTAGCATGCAGTTACCTACGATGCTTCCATGCAGTAATTTACAGACCATTTCCCCTCCTTTCAATGAGTTATAAGTGTGTCCTTGTCTTTTCAATTTCGTTTCTGCATTGGGTGCCGTAACTAATGCATCCATCGCGATTGCTACTTCTCCATATCAGTATTCTTCATTACTCCCTTAATTATTTGTAACCGGAATTAAGTATCCATATTGGTCTTCTGCTCCACTGCTCCTCTAGATGAAAGGTCGCACGCATAAAACAATCACGACGTCCTATAAATTCCCCTCACTGCTGAAACTGCACATAAAAAATGACTCACATCTGACAGAAGAAAACGTAGTACTCCAAGAAGTGGAGCAAGTTGCCCAAAAAGATCAAGCATTCCGAAGGACCACTGCCTATGTGGTCTCTTCAGGCATCAGGCCCGCTACGTCGCTGTTGTGTTCAAGGTCGTCCATGCAGCTGCTGATGTTGCATGGCCATAATACCTACCTTCTGTGGTCGATCGCCGGTGAGCCCTTATGACCCTTGCAAATCGCCGCCGTCCGAGAAGTCTCATTTTCTATGCCTCTTGGAGCACCGTACCCCCTCCATATGTATCGGTCAGAAGCTCCACAACTTAGTGCTTCGTTTTTTCTCATCTTATACGTGATACTTTGCTTCCTTGACGCAATTACAGCATCGCTACCAGTGTTCTACAATCAACACTTATCCACAAGACCACAACTATCACTCAAGAAGGTAGCTTTGTAGTAGTTAGATAGACGTAATCCGGCCTAGTCTTTTCTTCCCCAGCTTAAGATGAAAGTAAGACAAGAATATTTTTCATTTATTTGCCGAAACTATGAACTTTGATTGTCCTTTTTAGATAGTATTATAACAATATGAATTTAGTCTCGACCAATATCCAATATTGCATATATAGGGTGATTTTATAAAGATTCCCGCAGCAAAGCGCGGGGTATCCTTCTAGTTGTTTTAGTTATGTTTAGAGAGATACTCTCATCTTTAAGCAAATATAAGAGTACATGCCAACTAGAAATTGCCAGCTTAGCATGCAGATGAATTTTCAGAAAACATAGTTGTTTTATCATTTTTTCCTGGCCATTGGACCCTCCTGGAAATACAAATGAAATCCACGCTACCATTGGTAGAAAATTTTCATGGATTTCAATGCACTTTATTTTAAATATTTTTTTTAGGAATTTTTAATTATGTTTAGTGAGATATTCTTAGATTAGGAAAATGAAAGAAGTAACTCAGTTCAGGAGGTTGGCATTTGTTGGTTTGTTAAATGCTTGAGATGTTGGTATGCTTTTGAGTTCGGTGATAGTTATTCAAACCGGGAAGTTGGCTCAGCAAATCTTCAGTTGTTGCAGTATTTATTGAAGTTGTGCTCCTAAGTATGAATTTTACCAAATTTGTTTGCTATTCCGAAATGCACATATTTTCCCTCTCTTTCTTCAATATCTTATTTTATTTTATTTTATTTTATTTTATTCAGATGGTCATAAAAAATGTTTGGTTCTTTGTTTAGTGTTTTACTATGTAGTACAATCATAAATTTGGTGTATGTCAACCACTTTCATTTAGACTATGTCAGTTAGTTATAGATTTTTCTTAAAAAATATTCCAAGCTTCATCCCTGCAGAATAGTGTGACAACTCATTTCTCTTTGAGGTCATAAAACATGTAGGTCATTTCCACCTTCAAGGCACCCCTGCTTGCAAAATATTCATGTTTGATTATTTCTTTTAGGTTATTTAGCTATCACACAAAATGATTGGTCATGGCATAATTGCAAAACTAAGGCTAATTGTTTATTTAGAAGGTATAGTTCACTGAATTGTCGTAAGAAGGTCGCCTGGATAAGATTTGTGCTTTGTCCTAAAGATAACCTGGTTTGGTTGATGGTGCTAATAGTTGAGATAGATGTTTGGTTTATGGTGCAAAGAGTTGAGGTAAATTTCTGTCAACTACGACCAAAGGGCACTGAAGTTCGATGTTCAAGAAATGTTGGTCGAGAAAATTAGTATGGAGATGATTTATGCCATCCCGTGGAGCTACATATGACTGTTTTGGATGTATACATGGCAAACTATTAAACAACCTAAATTTTTTACACCTTTCGGTGTCACTAATGAAATTACGTGCAAATCTACCATGTTGGCCATACTTTGCCAGTGTGAGATGCAGGCGGCGAGCGAAGCTCGCCTGTTCATCTAGTACTTATTATTCCCGTAGACTTGCAAACTACAACTTATTAAGACGAATAGGCGGACGATTCGATCGGGTGTTCACGATTAATGCTGTATGCATGTGCATAATGCCTTTTTCTTGCTTGTTGGATTTTAATACGTGCATAGTTGATCTTAAATACTAGTGCCTTCGTTTAGAAATATAAGACATTTTAATTTTATGAAATGAATGTATCTAGCTCTCTTTTAGTGTATAGGTTCGACGTTTTAACTTTGTGAATCAAATATATCTAGACGTATTCTAGTGTATAGGTTTGGAGTGTACCATCTTGATATATTCATTTTATAAAATTAAAATGTCTAATATTTCTGAAGAAAGGGAGTATTAATTAGCCTATTACTCTACTGCCTTTTGTGCAATTAAGCCTGTGCAAACCCGGTTTAACTGGACTAGTAATTTTTTACTAGTTTCAAAGTTTGGATTTCATTTGGGCTAGTTCTAACTAGCTGGTTTCTGGTTTGGTCGGTTTCATTTTTTCACACCTTACATGCAACAATACACGTATATACCCCTGCTCGCCCCCTTCCTCCGCCACCGTGAATAACTTTTTTTTTGTGAATAACTATTTTTTAATAACTATTTGATCTACGTGTTTGGTACATAATGGGTATAAGTATATGTCGGGTATATGTATAGTTTTGTACCGATGTATTAGTATTGCTATGGCTTGTCTCGCTATCCTACTCATTGCCGAATTTGTCTATTTAACACCCAACCCACGTATCCGAGCCGGAATATGTTTGAAGCCCAACCCACACTGGTCCACAATCACGGCTTTTCGTTCTGCGCGGGAAACAGTTGCTCATTGGCGCCAACTTTTCCCGCCACTCCCAGCATTTACTCGCATCGCCGCCTCCCTCTTATCACCGGTTTCTCCCCAAGATTCCCCATTCTCGCTGAAACCCTAGCCACACCTAGCCGCCCCAATTCTGCTCCGCAAGAACCTTCTCGTCCCAGCGCATGGTAAGCAAAGCATTCTCTATCTTTTCCTCGCCTCTCCAGGAATCACGCTGCGGCCGACGCGAGCAGTCGTCGCCTCCGGATCTAACGTTTCCGTCGGTTGATTTGTTTCGCCAGGATGACTCTGAGAACAATGCGCCATCGACCCCGGGATCGCCGGGTTTCAGCACCGACCGGCTCCCGCCCAACACCACAACAAGCCGCGGCGCCACTGACCCGTCCTCCTACTCGGACGACGATGGCGAGGCAGAGGTCGATCCCAACGTGCTTCCCGACGACGATGGTGCCGCCGTCGTCGCCGACGATGAGGACGAGGATGGCGAAGACCTGTTCAACGATGACTACCTCAAGTAAGAGAGACATTCCCGAGCTATAGTTGTCGGAATCTTGTGTGATTTGACGCAGCGTTCAGAGGTTTCTAGTAGCTGACAGGTTTGGTCCGTTAGTTCTGGTAAATTGTTTGCTGCATCAGGAAGATAGGTTTTTGCGGCTTCAGAAATAGGCAGATTGTGGCAGTTGGATACCAAGGGAATACTCCAGCACTTCACTTAATTGTGCCTTTTGTGTCATAATTATTGTTTTTTCCAGTTCCTTGAACTTTATAATGTATTCTCTTGGTATTTTGATGGTTATTTTCATTTAACTACTTAAGTCCTTGCGTTGATTTGTATCTTGTGTCTGGTGTGTTCTGTCCTTGATGAGTTATTTTGTCGAAAAAATAATTCTTGATCAGCTGCCTCCTGTCCAAATGCATACTATTTTCAGTCATGTCAGTTAACATTTTTTTACGGGCAACATATTAACTGATCTTTTGTAGTGTGCGTCAGTTTTGCTAATGTATTTTCTACTTTCTGGATTGGTTTATATTTTGGGAACTGTGTAATCGTGATCCACTTAACTATATAGTGATTCCAATTGTAGTGGTCTCATGGAAATAAGGCATACCTCAAACTAACACAGATATTTCTGATATCATGAAGTTCTTGCTAATCCTGTTTGTTCTTATTAATAAGTAGTGTCTTTTTTTCTTACTTAGTGATTACCGGAGGATGGATGAGCAGGATCAGTATGAGTCAGTTGGGTTAGATGACTCCATAGAGGATGAGAGGAACCTGGATGAGATTATGGCTGATAGAAGGGCTGCAGAAGTGGAACTTCATGCCAGGGATGTGAGGACTGGTGCAATAGCTGATCGGAAATTGCCTCGTATGCTTCATGATCAGGGTAACGGAATCACACATAGTTCTTATTTTCCGGGGAGTATTAGGATATACCTTATCTATTTTCCTTTGTACCTGTGTTCCTGTTGTTTGTATTACCCCTTGACCATTTCAGATGTGATGAATTTTCATTTTGTTGTCTTGAAATGTTTTATTTTTATTTACTGAGGAATGAAGAACTGTTCTTATGTAGTTTCAAGTTTGATAGAAATATTACTCCTACATGGCTGGTGACTTCAAAGGCAGATAGCAACACAGTTTTTCCAAAGTTTTCAACATTTAGTATCACATTTTGTACAGGGTGTTATCTGACTGTTTCCATTTATCAATTGCTGTAATGAATCTTCGGAAATTAGGATCACTAGTCATATAAAATATACATATCATATTTCTTATAATTAATCTTGTTGTTGGTGATGTCAATCTACTGAGCATGGAGGTTGATTCGAATTGCACCAATTGGTTGCTTTGGGATTTTAGTTATAATTTCCTCCTATGTATGGTTATGAGTTTTCCTTACAGTGGATATCTTTGACGTGTAACTCAAAAAGCAAATGCTTGGATTTTACTGTAACTTCCAAGACAATATTTCTTTGATATCACAGATACAGATGAGGATATGAACTTCCGGCGTCCTAAAAGGCACAGGGCTAATTTTAAACCAAGTGGACCAAGAACACCAAGAAGCGATGATGATGGCGATGGTGCCACGCCTAGTTCCCCTGGAAGATCTCAGCCTGGAATGTATTCTGGTTGTGATGTGCCTATGACTGATCAGACTGATGATGATGGTTATGAGGTGCTCACATTTGAATGGAAATTAACTTGTGCTGTTGCTTAGCATTTCTAATTGATCTTGTTCCTGTTCTAGATGTTTTAATCTATTTATTTAGAAATATATGTAATATTTTAATTTTATTTAATGAAACAACTCATGTTTGAAGGGCCTAGATAATTGTCCATTTTTGAATTGTTTATATTCTCTGCAGGATGAATTTGATGAAGAAGATGAGATGAGCATGTATCGTGTTCAAGGAACACTTAGAGAGTGGGTCACAAGAGATGAAGTCAGGCGCTTCATTGCAAAGAAATTTAAAGAGTTTCTTCTTACATATGTAAACCCTAAGAATGACCAAGGAGAGTTTGAGTATGTCCGATTGATTAATGAGATGGTTCTAGGTACTGTTTCTTATCTACTTTCCTGTTTTATATGAAAGAAAGCTAAACTATTGTGGTTTAATAATTGTATGATCATAACCTTTTCTTGCATGTTTTGCAGCTAACAAGTGTAGTTTAGAAATAGACTACAAACAATTTATTTATATACACCCGAACATTGCCATCTGGTTGGCTGATGCACCTCAATCAGTGCTTGAAGTTATGGAAGAAGTTGGGAAAAATGTTGTCTTTGATCTCCATAAGAATTATAGAAACATCCATCAAAAAATATATGTCCGAATAACCAACCTTCCTGTCTATGACCAAATACGCAATATCAGGTAACTGACATATTTGCTTTACCTTGTTCTCTCTTAACACTCAAATAAAATCATGTCCTTATGTCCCTAGTTGTTCAGGCAAATTCATCTCAACACAATGATTCGAATTGGGGGTGTTGTTACTCGACGATCTGGTGTATTCCCTCAGCTGCAGCAGGTTAAGTATGATTGCAGCAAATGTGGAACTATCCTGGGTCCTTTCTTCCAGAACTCGTACACTGAAGTGAAGGTTGGATCTTGCCCTGAATGTCAATCCAAAGGACCGTTTACTGTCAATATTGAGCAAGTAAGTGGTTTAAAGCTGACACTTAAATATTTCTTTTCATGCTGTGTGGTGCATGATATTTTTCTGCATGTGTATGCATTTTGGTCTGTTCAATGATTGAACTATTTTCCCTCGAAGACTATATACAGGAACTACCAGAAACTCACTCTTCAGGAAAGCCCAGGAATTGTTCCTGCTGGTAGGCTTCCCAGATACAAGGAAGTAATACTTCTAAATGATCTGATCGACTGTGCTCGTCCAGGAGAAGAAATTGTAATTGTTCACTGTGCTCCTTTTATCTGTCTTTATGTTACAAGTAGAAATCACTTATTTTATACTTGTTCATTTCCAGGAGGTTACAGGGATATACACGAACAATTTTGACTTGTCTTTAAATACCAAGAATGGTTTCCCAGTTTTTGCCACGGTAGTGGAGGCAAACTATGTGGCAAAGAAGCAGGACTTGTTCTCTGCTTACAAATTAACAGATGAGGACAAGGCAGAGATTGAGAAATTGTCAAAGGATCCACGTATCAGTGAACGGGTTTGTCACTGAATCCTTCAATCTCTCGTTGCAGCTATTATAAATAATCAACCTTATTTAACATCGAAATTTTGGGTTTATAGATTGTCAAATCAATTGCACCATCCATTTATGGTCATGAAGATATCAAGACTGCCATTGCACTAGCTATGTTCGGGGGGCAAGAAAAGAATGTGAAGGGAAAGCATCGCCTAAGAGGTGATATAAATGTTCTCCTGTTAGGTGATCCAGGCACTGCGAAATCACAATTTCTCAAGTAAGGAGAAATTAAACAATCATTTTCATGGGTTGCCTAAAAGATAATCCTTCACTAACTGATGTCCTTTAGGTATGTTGAGAAAACAGGACACAGAGCTGTATACACAACTGGAAAAGGAGCTTCTGCTGTTGGACTCACTGCAGCAGTTCACAAGGATCCAGTAACACGGGAGTGGACACTTGAGGGTGGTGCACTCGTTCTTGCTGATAGAGGCATATGCCTCATTGATGAATTTGATAAGATGAACGATCAAGATAGGTATACAGTACCCTTTTCATGCTTAGTGATTATTACAAATGTTAATACTTTCCCCTTATTGTTCCAGGGTAAGTATTCATGAAGCCATGGAGCAACAAAGTATCAGCATATCAAAGGCAGGCATCGTCACATCCCTTCAAGCTCGATGCAGTGTTATTGCTGCGGCGAACCCAGTTGGAGGAAGGTAACTTGATTTACTTGCATGCTAGATCTGGCACACTTATTATGGAATATATTGAATCTCAGCATGCGTACATTGCAGGTATGATTCCTCCAAGACATTCACTCAAAACGTTGAGCTGACAGATCCGATTATTTCACGTTTTGATGTCCTCTGTGTTGTTAAGGTTTGTAAATGTTCTTGTAATATTTCCAGTGCTTGGCTGTCAAATCAATACTTATTTTACTTATCACAATGCAGGATATTGTTGATCCATTTACGGATGAAATGCTTGCAAGGTTTGTTGTAGATAGCCATGCCAGATCTCAACCCAAGGGTGCTAATCCTGAAGATAGAGTTGCAATTGATGAGGAGGATCCATTAACTGTTGAGAGACAAGCTGACCCAGATGTATTTATCCCGTGCTTTAACTGTAAGAAGCTAATCTTCTTGAATTCTCACCTCTTACATAATCCCAAATTGCCAGATCCTTTCTCAAGACATGCTGAAGAAGTATATTACATATGCCAAGTTAAATGTATTCCCCAAAATACATGATGCTGACCTGGACAAGATTAGCCATGTCTATGCTGAACTTCGACGTGAATCATCTGTAAGCCAAGCACTTCTTTTTGTCTCGTCCAGTATATCCTATGTTCAAATGTTTGAAAATGGATATCCTTGAAAACCAGTAAGCAGTATAGTTTGCAACTACCTTTTGCAGCATGGTCAAGGAGTCCCCATTGCAGTAAGACATATCGAATCAATAATTCGAATGTCTGAGGCACATGCAAAGATACATTTGAGAAGTTATGTGTCCCAGGAAGATGTTGACATGGCCATCCGTGTGCTGCTTGACTCGTTTATTTCGACCCAGAAATTTGGCGTTCAGAAAGCACTGCAGAAGGTATCTTTTGAGCAGTTGAACTTGCTGTCTGGTTTCCAAACACTGTACGGTGTATGTTAAGTTGCGCAGCAGGCTACCTATTGCAGTTTTGTTAGTGAACTACCTACATTAATTTGCTTTGCTTTAAAGGCTGGTACTCACTGGACTTGGCGAATTTGTGCATTGATTTGTTAGTGTCTCTGTTGCATAATTTCTTGTAATTTTGAACAAACTTATGCTTTTTGATCAGAATTTTCGGAAGTACATGACTTACAAGAAGGATTACAATGAATTGCTTCTGCTCCTTCTGCGCACCCTTGTCAAGGACTCACTGCACTTTGAAGAAATTCTGTTGGGATCAACCACACGTCTGACACACATTGAGGTTAAAGTGGATGACCTAAAGAACAAGGTAAGAGCAAGAAAAACCTCTGCTTATGATTCTTACTTCACCTGAGCAACTCTGCTGCCCCTGCATGTTGTCTATTCCTGAGAAGATGGTTCTGTTGAATGCAGGCGCAAGAGTATGAAATCTATGACCTTGGGCCGTTCTTCTCCAGTGCGCATTTCAGTGACAACAGTTTTGTCCTGGACAAAGGGCGAGGGATCATCAGGCATCCAGTTGCAGAGTAAAACTATCTGGATGACTACCGTGTGATGAACAGCTACCTCTTCATCCTCTTCCTGGATGAAGAGTGAGGGATGGAGCTAGGAACGTCCTCTCGCAGCATGAGTAGCAAAACGACAGCTTCTGTCTGCTGTCCGGGACTTCTGCGAATGTTGTACTGTTTATTATCTTAACCTTTACTGCCTTAAACCGGCGTTTAGAGACATGTGCTGTGTTTGACATGATAACTCATAAGTGTTGAAATGAGTTGTATGAATTCGACATCATCTCCTGCTATGTCATCCTGTGTGTGCCAGTGATAGCAAGCATGCGAGATTGATACAAAAGCTGGATGCAATGATGCTTGTGTTAGGAGCTGAACCTGAAGAAGCAGGGGTGGAAACTATTTGAAATCAAGAGAGAACACAAGCAAATGATTTAACCAAAATTTCACGTACCGTTGATGTTCATATTTATACAAGAGGAAGGAACATGATGGAATCTATTAATTAAATCCAAACATTTCCCCTAATCTTTCCTTGTCTTTGCGATCAATCTCTTTGGAATCATATTCTTTAAAAACTCTGTGGGAAAAATATGAGTATTAGTGTGTATAATATGTTGCTAAAACTCCTTCAAACTTATGGAAAAATAAGTAGAAAATTGTGCAACATATAATGGTTGGATATGTTGTTAAAACTCCTTCAAACCAAGTAGAAAAATAAGAAGAAAATGACATAACATATAATGATTATTGACTTTGTCAACTCAATCTGAAGTTAATCCATAGAATATAAAAGTCAATAAATATGTTAATTGTATACTTTCCTAGAAACAGCATATTCAAAACATTGATGGTAGAAACAGCATATTCAAAATATTCAAAACATTGATAGTAAACTTCTAAATAACCCCTCCCCCGCGCGATTCTTGCATATCTTGAAGCCGTCACATACCAATTTCAGGAATATTAAAGTTGTCAGAGACTTCATGAACAAACCAACAAGGTTTTCACGTGATTTGGATTTGTAATTTTTTTATTCCTCGAAACTTCTTTGAGTTCATAGGGATAAAACAATTTAGGGACAATATGCTTAGTGATATTGCTTTTGATGTATCATGTTTGCATTCATGCAACACAAGCAACACTATGTGTATAGATAATGGTTTATGATTCAGAAGAACCAATGCCACATGACTAACGTATGTCATTTATCATTTCGTGAAGCCATGCACATTAACACGTAGCCTTGTTTTCAAAATGATTGGTAAGTGTAGTCATCAGAGTCTGTATGGAAGACGTCGACGGAGTGATAGTTCTAGCATGTAGATATACATTGTGGGATCATAAATGTAGCTGTTACGAGACAATCGAGACAGAGACAAATGATTTAACCGATGTCTTATTTCATTGAGGTTCAACATTTTTATACAAGGGGAAGGGGCACGATGGAGAGATGTGTCTATTCGTGAAGGGGCACGTGGTATGTTGGTTGCCATACTATGAACCGACATAGAGAATTACATCGGAGAATTATCCCTTCTATTTAATCTATTAATTAAATCCTAACACCCCCCTAATCCTTCCTTGTCTTTGGGATCGAACATCTTTGGAATCATCTCCTCCAAAAATCCGTGGAAAAATACGAGGAGTAGTGTGTATGATATGCTGCTAAAACTCCTTTAAACCTGGTGAAAAAATAATGAGAAAATGGTGCAACACATAATGGTTGGATATGCTGTTAAAACTCATTTGAACCCAGTGGAAAAATAAGGAGAAAATGATACATCATATAATGATTATTGCCTTTGTTAACTCAATATGAAGTTAATTTATAGAATATAGAGATTAATAAATATGTCGTGTATACTTTCTTAAAAACCCCGATAGGGAAAACAGATAGTATGGCATATTATATCATGTTTAAAAACCTAGACTAAAAGTTGGATAGTAAACTCATAAAGGGAAAAGGAGTATAATATAATGCTCTGAACATTACTATTTTAGGAATATATTCCCTCTGAATCTTGCACATATCGAAGCCGTCACATACCAATTTCAGGAATATTAAAGTTGGTAGAGACTTCATAAACAAACCATCAAGGTTTCCGCATGATTTGAATTTGCAGAATGTTTATTCCTGTAGGGTTCGTTGCATGGAAAACAAAAAATTTCTATCGCAAGAACACATAAAACCAAGATCCAATCTATGGCAAAGCCAAGATCTAATCCACGAGATCGGTGCAACGAGATTGAAGAGAACTAACCCTCGTAGATCCAAAATGTTTAGCGAGATCAGATTCTCGTGGTTGATGTAATCGATCACTTGACGATCTCAAAATCGCGTAGACGATCTTTCCGGCGCTGCGTTCCGGCAGCGCTTCCGCACTTGGTCACACGTACGGAGTCGATGAAGAACTTCCTCTCCCCATTCCAGCGAGCAGCGGAGGTAGTAGATCCCCTCGGAATCCCATCAGCACGACGACGTGGTGGTGGAGGAGAATCCCTGTAGGGCTTCGCCTAAGCCGGAGCAGGAAGATGGAGGAGGGAGAGAGGTGGCGGCTAGGGTTTAGAGCCAAGGGCGGAGACAAGGGGTGGTGCGCCCCATCCCACCTTATATGGAGGGGGAGTGCGGCCAAGGGTTCCCAGCCCTTGACCCACTCCTTCCCCAACTCAGCCAAGGGAAGAGGTGAGAAACTTTCCTCTTTATTTAGGGTTTGAAAAACTAGGGTTTGTCCCCAAATCCTTTGGTGGCCGAATTTGCCCCTTGGGCTTTGGTGCGGCAGGACCTAGTGCTCCCCCGCGACATGCCTCAGCCCAAGTGCTCCCTCCCGGGGTGGTGGTCCCACTGGTGGCCCCTCTAGAACATTCTAGAAGCTTCCGATCAAAATACCGAAAATATTTCCGAACCCAGGAAAGTGACTTTACTTATATGAATCTTATTCTCTGGACCATTACAGGTCTCCTCGTGATGTCCTGGATCCAATCCGAGACTATGAACAACATTCGGTCTCCAACTAATATTCCATATCTACTTAAACAACATCGAACCTTAGGTGTGTCACCCTATGGTTCGCGAACTATGCAGACCTGATCGAGACACCTCTTCGGTCAATAACCAATAGCAGGATCTGGAGATCCATAATGGCCCCTACATATTCAACGATGACTTCGTGATCGAATGAACCATTCACATACGACACCGATTCCCTTTGTCACGCGGTACTTTACTTATCCGAGGTTCGATCGTCGGTATCTCCATACCTAGTTCAACCTTGTTACCGATAAGTACTCTTTACTCATTCCGTGATATGACATCCCTTGTGACCTAGTCACATGCTTGCAAGCCAATTGGATGACATTCCAGCGAGAGGGCCCAGAGTATATCTATCCGTCATTTGAATACCCAATGCCACCTTTATAACCACCTAGTTATGGAAGTGGTGTTTGATGTCATAAAAGTACTCATCCGGTGACGGTGATTAACATGATCTCATTGTCGAAGGATTAGGTTACTATGTATCTGAAAGCTTGTAGCAAAACGAACCGAATGACTTGATCTTATGCTATGCTTACTATGGGTGTATGTCCATCATATCATTGTCCTAATGATATGACCTTGTTATTAATAACATCCAATGTCCATGATCAGAAAACCATGATCATCTATTAATCAACAAGCTAGCTTAACAAGAGGCTTACTAGGGACTCTTCTATGTTTACAAAACACATAAGTATTAATGTTTCCTGTTAATACAATTATAGCATGGGATGTAAACATTTATCATAAACATAAAGATATAATAATAACCACTTTATTATTGCCTCTTGGGCATATATCGAACAATTCCCTGACTCTTCTTGAGTTCATAGGGATAAAACAATTGAGGGGCAATTAATATGCTTAGTGATATTTTTCTTGATGTATCATGTTTGCATCCATGCAACACAGGCAATATTATTTGTGTAGATAATGGTTTATGATTCAAGTGAACCAATGTCACATGACTAATGTATATGGTTTATCATTCCGTGAAACCATACGTGTTAACGTATCGCTATATCTTTCCGCGCTTTGAGTAAATCTTTCTCTACGTCTAGAGATAGAAAAACCGACATGGGCAATGGATATGACTTGTCATTATTCAGTTTATCCAATATTTTCTGACATATCCAACTTGGTGTACCATAATACTTGAGTGAAGGTGATCGAGTATTAGTCACAAGCATTAATTGGTTTTATCCAAATTCTTCATCTCAAATTCTGTCTTTGAGATTATCATGTACTTTGTCATTGTAGGAGTAATCCTTGAGCATGAAAAACATGCATGAGTAATCATCATTATAGTAGTCCTTGTGTATAAAAAATCACTACGTCGGTTGTACCAAAATATAACGACAACAATAAGCCATGTAGTGACTCATTGACTTTACACGATTATGTTGCATTTGTATTTTGATTCAGATTGAGATTCCTTCGGGAACCATACATGTCTGAATCTAGTGATACACAAGGATATATGTAATCACTACATCTATCAACTACATTTATAGATAAATGATTTGTAATGCCAATGATATATGTACCAGAAAAAGAGGATTCCACTAATATCTAGAGAGTAGGTCTCAGATCTCTGCATAAACCCGACCTTGTGCTACAAGCCTTGGTTTCTCACCACCATGTTCTCATTATGTTTCTAGAAGAAAACATATTGAATCCCATATAGGGAATTCATTTGTAAGGGTGAGGCTATTTTCTGCTTGGATTGCACCCTTCGATTGTTTTAGTCCGAGTGAGTGGTTTACACTCTTCCATGGCCATGGTATTTGGATTTGAATCATTGTAAAGGTTATTTTCAATCATACAAGAGAAATTTTTGTTGACAGTTGTAGGCTTTGTTGTATGATTCTACATAATCTATATAGTTGGAGTAAATCACATCCACCCATGATGATTCTTCCTGATTTCCAATTACGCGTGAGTCTAAGTGTTCTGATGTCCCAACCAGTGTGTACAAGCTAAAGCTGGGTTGTGGAGGTTTCCCTTGGACTATGTGTATAGTACCCATCATGTGTTTGTCAATGCTAGGTTAACTTGCATTTACTGGCTTAGATGATTTCTCCTCAATTTCCTTTGTTGCTTGCGGGAAGCTAAATCCTGGTTAAAGGTCGTACTACTCCCTCTCTTCTCATGAACATGAAGTTGAGTGGATTTTATTGCAACCTCCACTCTTTCGGGTGTATTTCTAGCCAGATTATAGGATTTTTGTAACACCTTTGAGATCAGTAAATGGATCTGGCAGGTTATTTTCACTGTCCTACAAATCTGTGAATCTGAACGTAGAGTCTAGATTCTTGATTACATGGATATGAAGTGGAACATGAAGTCCCAATTGAATTACTGTCATTCTACGTGGCACTTCAAATCTCCCCCCGATGCCAGAAAATAATCCTCCTTTAATATATGAGTCGGTGTACTGGGCTATAGATCCCCTATGATGGGTTCAAGGTACTTTGTGATCGACGGGGATCTGTACGTCATATAGATACTAATATGGGGTTCCTTGTGTGATTGACCCTAGGGTGGCCTGATCTTCATGAATTTGAGGCAGGGAGTGAGGGAAAACCCGATGAATACAACTATAATGCAAGGTAAAGATACAAACACACGCAAATACACACCCGATTCAATTTTATCCCGTTGGTTCGAACAACCTCTCCAATAGAATCCCTTGGTGATATACCTTGCGATAGAATCACCCAAGTAGAGATTCACAAGCAAATGGTAGAAGCCCACACAAGGATAGAGTAGCAACCAAGTAGAATCCCAAAGGGAGATACCTAGCACCACTAGAATCCTAGATAAGAAGAGACCAAAGACTTGAGGAGGATCTTGACAACAACACTCACGATCACGCAAGGTGTAGGACTTGTACAACTCATAGATAAACTATAGAGAGGGGTTCCCATATTGGGTTAGTCACAAGCCTTGTCGGGTTCGCAACATAGAAAACAAAAAAATTCATACGATGGGAACAACTATGTACCAAGATCTATCCACTAGATACAATCAACGGGCGGATATACATCCATAGAGAACACACCCTTGAAGACCGACAAAGCTTAACGAGTTAAACTCGTGGTTTATGAAGACGATATCTTGCCGATCTCAAGATCGAGAGTAAGTCCTAGCACCGCAAATCAGCGCCACATTCGTGCTCGCACACACGTCCGAGGCACCGAGCAACCTCCGCCTCCTCGCTCCAGCGATGTAGCGGAAGCACAACTCTTTATTGCCGAATTGCCACCGGGAACATGTATCTCGCTAGTCCGAGACCATGGGGATAAATACTAGAGGGGGAGAGAGATCCTTCACGAGGAGGTGTGAGTGAGAAGTGAGGAGGGGGGGGGATCCTTTTATAGGAGATGGGGGGGGGGGGAAGGGAACCCCAAGGGGGTGGCTGGCGCATGGGGGCTGCCCCCTTGCCCTCCCCTCATTCATGTGGGTGGACACTCCACTCACAAAAATCCCTTTCAATTCCCTCCACTCAAAAACCCACTCAAATCCCCATTAAATTTCCACCAAATTTAATGCAAACTCTCATTAAATAAAACTCCTTTTATTTATTCAGAATTTTTTCAATTAATTTAATGACAAACATTCACATATAACCCCTTGATAGTATTTCATTTCACATGCAAAAACACTTTCTACAATTTCACCTGAAAACCTGTTTCGGTATCTAGTGAAATAAATTCCCGCGCTTGTTATTATTTCCGGCATGAAACTTTTGCTCCAGATGGATGTCGGTGTCTCTTAAGTGTGTCACCCTACAATTCACGAATAATTCAGACATGATCGATACCCCTCTCAGATCAATAATCAGAAGTGGGACCTGGAGGTCCATACTGACTCCCACACATTCAGTGATGACTTTCTTGTGATCGCGAGAACCTTTTACGCTAGTATCTTAATCCTTTTGTTTCACGATATATTGCATGTCCGAGATTTGATCATCGGTATCTCCATACCTAGTTTGATCTCGTTACCGACATATACTCTTTTCTCGTTCCCTGATATAACATTCTAGTGATCAAATCACTTGCTTGCAAGCTAATCAATGTGATATCACCGAGAGGGACCAGAGCATATCTATCCGTCATCGGGATGAACAAATTCCACTCTCGATCCATGGGACTCAACACGACACTTTAGTAGTACTGAACCCATCTTTATAATCACGTGTGACATTTGATGTTATCAAGATACTCTTTCGGTGTTAGTGATTGACATGATCTCATGGTGTAAGGATTAGGATCACTTCGTATGATGTTATAGCAATATAAACTCAATGACTTTGATCGTAATGCTATACTTCGGATGAATGTTCATCACATCATTACACTAATGTTGTGACCCCGTTATTAACAACATCCAATGTCCATGATCAGGAAACCTTGATCATCTTGTTAATCAACAAGCTAGTTTATGAGAAAGGCATAACTAGGAACTTTTTGTTTGTTTATTAAACACACATGTATTAATGTTTCCGTATTAATACAATTATATCATGCAAAATAAACATCTATCATATACTTGGAATATACACAATAACCACTTTATTATTGCCTCTCAGGGCATACTCCCTTTAGTCTCCCACTTGCACTAGAGTGTCAACACCCAGATTTTTAATCCCAGATGCCTGTTATGCCATACATCGCAATCCCAGGATTACCATTTTAGCGAGACATAACAGATTTAGATATCACAGTACATCATCCATTACAAACCATACATAAGGTCTTACACAAATAAGGATCTCATGATCCAGTTCTTAATACAACTCAAGCAGCGGAATAACGTAATAATAAAGGTAGCGTAGGCGAAGCTCCATCTTCGGGGTCACATGCAATGCTGACGATGGGAGATGATCCTAGTTGTCGTAACCTTCCTGGGGTCCTTCGTCCTGGTACTCCTCTTCATAGTCTGGCCACGGGAATAGCCAGGGGCAAAGCCATGAGTACTCTTTAAGTACTCGCAAACTAATACTAACAAGTGAAGGGTTTTTTTGTAGTAGGACACTAAGATCTAGGGTTGTTTTGCAAAAAACCAGATTTACCTCTACTAAGTTCAGAAGCAAGAAAAGCTAGTTGAAATTTTATAACACCTAAGTGGGAACTTGAATTTTATATCACAACTCTGTTGTGGTCAAGTCAAATTCTCAATTCATTTCATAAGTCATTTTGAAAACATCGACGGGAACAGATGGCAACTCCAATCGTCCATAATCATGACGCTATTCGAATAGTTTGACACTCTGCAGAGATTGTACACTTTCACCACAACATTCGATACATCCGTCAGGAACAAATCCTGAATTCACCATACTTAGTATGCGGATAATCAATCCTAACCTTTCAATTACACGCCCTAGTATAGGCACCTCTCCTGTGAGTTTGGCCTCCCAACCATGACCAACTGTCATCTTGGGTACTGCACAGGTGGACGATCTTCACAAGGTAGCCTCAGCTCAGACCTTGGCCGTGAGGGAACCCATACTAAGGTATATAAGTTTCCAGTCAAGCCCTACCCAATTTTCGGGTATTGTGGTTGTACGGTAAAATTGGAATGGTATCGCATCCAGACAACCATCAGTTTTATAAAGGGCTAAGGCTCATGCCTCAACATTTTCATCATCAAAATCATCTGGTGTTCGGAAACACATGTCAAAACTTCTTAGTAGAATGACTCATCATTCTAAGGTTTTCATAACCATTTTCACCAAGTATTCCCATCTAAAGTTGATCAAGTTTTATGCTTAGCACTAGCATCTACAAGTGTGGTAAGTACTAATGAGGGGTGGTAAACAAGTGGTGATTAATTAAGTTCAATCTCATGCCTTAGGATGACATCAAGATTATCTGACTTAGGCCAAATTTAATGCTCTTTATGCAACCTTCAATTATCTTCCTAGAATCTACAAGTCACTTACGTAAACTCTAGAGAAAGCGTTGATAAAGAATTAAAGTAATAAGCTTGCAAGTAAAACTAGGATTAGATATCATCAAATGTGTCTAACCAAGCATGCTTAGTGCATTGCATAGGTTATCTAACTTCCATAATTGCAAGTGTTAGCTTGCCTTGTGCAGAGCAGTGGTTAAAGTTCTCCTCGGCTTCTTCTTCGTAGTATCCTCCTTCCTCCTCGTATCCTTGGTCGGTATTAGCGTCTATAAATAAATACGAGGTACACAATCACCAAACAATACTTAACTATTTTAAATCATCACACAAAGGTGCACTATAGATGATCTAGTATCATCACCTATATTACAAGATTAAAGCATTTGCCTTATTTATTTTAATTTGAGTAAAGTAATTTCTACTCATTGAAAAACTATTTAAGATTTAATATTCTCCAACTCAAACATGGGATCATGTTGACACATGTCATAACCACATATTTCAGTACATGAGAATGTGATTTAAAGTGGTGTCACAATTTAATAAGGTTTAACCTTTTTATTTTATATAATTAAAGTGAATAGAAATGCCTATGTGGCATTCTTTTATTACTTGAACATTATTTCTGTAAGTAAACCCAAATGTTTTTATATATTCTGAAAGGTATGATCAAATATGATTTTTTAGAGTTGGAATAAACTCAAAAGCTATTATGGTTGAAATTTGATAAATGTTTGAATGCAGAAAAGCTTCTGCCTTGTTATTTTTACCAAGGTTGATCTACAGATCCAAATGATTTGAATCCAACGGGTTTGGATTAAGCATTTCAGTACCTTTCTAACAAAATTGGTTTCATGCAATTTGGTTCACTGAATCGAGCTGGATTGATTTTTGAAACTAGGTACAGAACTATGTTTGAATAAAAATAGAAAAAGCTAAATTCAAACGGTTGGGCTGCGCGGGAAGGGTTAATGGGCCGGCCCAGTGTCACTCCGCAGCGCGGGGCTCAACTGACAGGGGGGTCTACCGGTCAGTGGCTCATAACACGCGAAGCGGTACGGGGCGATTTGGTTCGTTGGATTAGAAGTGAGATCAATGGCTGAAGGTCATCGTCGACGATGAACATGTCACCGGCGAGCTCGAACCCTAGCGGCTCGGTGGGGGTGCATAGGGGGCATACCGGGGCTCCAGTGACGACGGCGAGGCATGCAAATGACAAAGTCTATGATGACGAACTCAGGGATGGTCGCGGTAGCTCCGGGGGTGGTCGAAATCAACGGCTCCCTTCTTCTCTAGAGGCGGCCTGCTCCGGCGCAATTCCGGCGAGCTGCTGCTCCTCGTGCTCTAGCTAAGGGGTGGAAGGATCAGTGAGGTGAGGGGAGTGAGATGGTGTGAAGAAATCGAGCGGGGGTCATCTCCTTTTATAGGCTCGACGGCGAGACCGAGAGGGATGGGCAGGCGACGGTGGCGACACGGCTACGGGCAACTAGAGGCATGGTCGAGGTTAGCGATCGATGGGCGGTCTCCTGAGGATGCTCTAGAGATTAAATGCGTGTGTAGGGGCGGTGGCAATTGGCCGGGAACATGCGATGCTTTGAGAGGTAGAGGCGACGAACTCCACGGCGAGCGGCGGCTACGGGCGGTGAAACGAACATGTCTGGTGGTCTCCTGGGACGGTGGGGTGCATGCTGGCAGGCGGCGAGGGCTCGAGGTGGTCGGGTTGCATGGGAACGGCGCATGCTCTGCGGTGCACGTCGGCATGGTCGACAGCGGCGCGGGCGCGGTGTTCCTGGCGGTTCTGTTCGCTGTCTTCGAGCTAGGGCTGGTCGAGAGGGGGCAGTGAGGCATGGGCTGCATGTTAGACAAGGTTAGCACGACTAGTTCTTCTCCTAGCTTGCTGTCCACACTGGGGTGACATGGTAAGGCTCGGCCTGCTCACCATTGATGGCATTGGCAAGCTCACAGTGGTGCTAGTGGTTAGTTAAGGGTGCTAGATGATCTACTAAGGCTAGTGGTAACCAGAGAGGGAACAAGGTTGGCCCAAAACACTACTCAACATAGTGTTTTTGATTTTGTTGATTTGAATCTGCAACCTGTTTGATGAAATGGCCGCATGAACTTGAGTTTTGAATTTTGAAAAGATTTTTGGTGGGTGTGCTAGGCATGTGTTGAGGATTCTGTGGGTGCTTGGGTTTTGAAAATTGAGCTTGTTTGAGTGGTTTTTGAAATATTGAGATCTTCCCATATGAGATAGATTCAATTTTAAACTGTCATTTAAACTAAGCATTTAAATGTTTTTGGATGATCACAAAGTGGGCCTTGGTACCTTATTATGAGTACTATCAAGGGGTGCAAAGATCCATACATGTTTCTGTTAAGTTCTGAAAGTTAGGGATAACCAAAGTAGGCATGGGAGTTAATTTGGCAAAAATGACCATTCACTTCATTTGCTTATTTTGAGTTGTTTGTCTTTGGGAAAAGTTTGGGGATTGTTTAGATGATGTTTATTTCACCTAAGAATCATTTTACAAGCAAAGAAACACAGAACCATGGCAATTCAAAAGAATGCAAATTTTAACACACACACATGAATGCTTTCATACTTTTAATTGGAAAAGTTTTTGTTAACCCTAATTTTGATGATTAGAGTTTGATGATCCAAGTTTAGTATTTTTGGGATGTTACAAACCTTCCCCCCTTAAACAAAATCTCGTCCCGAGATTTGAAAAAGGATGAAAAAGATTACCTAGGATTTGAAGAGATCGGGAAACTCCGTCCTGATGTGATCTTCGGCTCTGTGTAGCTTCCTCTTCTGTGTGGTTGGTCCACTGAATCTTGAGAAACTTGATGCTTCGGGTTCTGGTAGTTCTGAAAGCTTCTTCCAAAATATGGATGGGTACTTCGGGGTAGGTCAGGTCATCGTTGATTTCTATGGTCCGGTGATCAATATTCTTGAACACTTCAGTCTTCTCCGAAACTTCGAGGCACTTGTGAAGTAATGAGATATGGAACACATTGTGCACGGCTCACATCTCTTCGGGCAGTTCCAATTGATATGACACTTATCCTCGACGGTTCAGAATCTTGAAGGGGCCGATATATCTGGGGGCTAACTTTCCTTTTAGTTGGAAATGCTGCATTCCCTTCAATGGCGACACTTCCAGATACACAAAATCTCCTATGTTGAAGGCGAGGTCTCGACGTCTCTTGTCAGCGTAACTCTTCTGTCTGGACTAGGCGGTCTTGAGGTGCTCACGAATCTTGTGAACCTTCTCTTCTGCTTCTCGTAGGATGTCAGGTCCGAAAATCTGACTCTCTCCTACTTCCGACCAGTTCAAAGGTGTGCGACACTTTCTTCCATACATGAATTCAAATGGGGCCATTTGCAAACTAGCTAGATAACTGTTGTTGTATGAAAATTCTGCGAACGGCAGACAGTCTTCCCATTTTGATCCATACTCTAGCACACATGCTCTCAACATGTCTTCGAGTATTTGATTTACTCGCTCCGTTTGTCCGTCGGTCTGAGGGTGATAAGCTGTGCTGAAATCTAGTCGGGTTCCTAAACCTTCTTGGACTTTCTTCTAGAATCTCGAGGTAAACTGAGTTCCTCGATTCGATACGATGTTCTTGGGGACTCCATGCAAACTGGCGATTCTAGCGATGTATAAATCCGCTAGCTTCAAACTCTGATATGTGGTCTTGACTAGTAAGAAATGGGCGACTTTGGACAATCTGTCCACTATTGATAGGGCAAAGGTGTCCGATCTTTCGATGAGATGATGATAATCGATTTGGTGGAGTTCGGGCTTGACGATCCGACTACTTGTGCGAGCACGAGCACCAATGCAATCGCTAGGCCAATCTCCTGGAGGTTACCGATCCCGCGGGAGCATGATCAGCCTGACCAGCGAGGGTCTTAATTCCTACCTGAAATCGAGAACAAGTAAGAACCAATATTGCAATAGAGATATTGCGGATTAAGAGGAAAACTTTATTAAAGAGGTGGGATCCTGAATAGGTGCGAAGTACAAGAGGCCTCTGCGATGCTCGAGCCTTGGCGAAGTTGCTATGATGGCTAACTTAATGTCTAAACAAAATCCGAGTCTAGGGGGACGGCTATGGGGAGTATTTAAGGGCGAAAAGGTGGGGTTTCAGCCAGCCATGGAAGTGGTGGCCGAATCCAACCCTAAAAGTCCTTTTCCCCTCAAATACGGACTCTAAAAAGTGGCTAATTAAAATCCTGCGAAAATTACATGGGCCTGGCCCAAAATAAAGGTGTCGCAGCACCATATTAAGCTATGGACGAATTCGCAAAGTATTGATCTTGAATATTTCGTCCAAGCCTTCTTTCTTCATTATGGTGGCCTCAAAGTCTGAAATCTTCATCCGTGGCCTTCTCTTGGATCATCACATGCTTGCTGCCATCTCCATGCATGGCCATGCTCCAATGCTTGTCCCTCTCATCCATGCTGGGTCCATCATTCCTAAGAGTAAGAAATACATCTGATTTAGGCAGCATCATATTCTCATGTATGTGAGGAATAGCTCCAAGAAACGAAAGTACCTGATAGTTAAGTTGTTTGGCACGAGATCTTGTGATGGGTCCTTGTATGTGTGTTGCTGTAGGTACAACGGTTGTATCAATAGAAGGGATGTCCACAAGTGTCAAATCTAGCATCAACATAACACTTAGCGACGAGCTCTTCTTCACCTCCGTACATAAGAAACACATCCTTAGTTCTTCACAAGTACTTAAGGATATTCTTGACCGCTATCCAGTGTTCCGAACCTGGATCTGATTGGTACCTACTAGTAAAACTAATAGCATGTGCCACATCCGGTCTTGTACATAGCATGTCGTACATTATAGAGCCTATGGCTAAAGCATATGGGCCTTTGTCCATTATCTCTCTTTCTTCCGTCGTAGCCGGACTTTGAGTCTTACTCAATGTCTTGCCTTGCAACATAGGTAAGAACCCCTTCTTACTTCCGTCCATTTTAAACTTCTTTAAAATCTTATCAAGGTGTGTACTTTGCGATAGCCCTATTAGGCTCCTAGATCTATCTCTATAGATGTTTATGCCCAATATGTATGACGCTTCACCTAGGTCCTTCATTGAAAATTTTGCTGTTTAGATAACTTTTAACACTGTTTAAAAGATCTATATCATTTCTGATAAATAATATGTCATCCACATATAATATTAGAAATGCCACATTGCTCCCACTCACTTTCTTGTAAATACAAGCCTCTCCATAAGTTTGGATAAATCCAAACTCTTTGATCACCTCATCAAAGCGAAGATTCCAACTCTGGGATGCTTGCTTCAGTACATAGATGGATAGCTGAAGCTTGCATATCTTGTTAGCATCCTTAGGATCGACAAAACCCTTTAGTTGTATCATGTACAACTCTTCTTCAATATTTCCATTGAGGAACGCGATTTTGACATCTATCTGCCATATCTCATAATCGAAATATGCATCAATTGCTAACATAATCCTAACTGACTTTAGAATCGCTACGGGAGAGAATGTCTCATTGTAGTCAACTCCTTGAATTTGTCGAAACCCCTTTGCGACAAGTCGAGCTTTATAGACGGTCACATTACCATCAACATCAGTTTTTCTTTTGAAAATCCATTTATTATCCACGGCCTTTCGGTCGTGAGGTAAGTCCACCGAGTTCCAAACTTGCTTTTTGTACATGGATTCCATCTCGGATTTCATGGCTTCTAACCATTTGTTGGAATCCGGGCTCATCATCGCTTCTTCATACGTCGCACGGTCATCAATTTCATCAACCATGAAATTCATAACAGGGTTTCCGTACAGCTTGGGAGCTGCACGCGTCCTGCTAGACCTACGAGGTTCGGTAGTACTCTCTTTCAGAGTTTCATGATCATTATCATTAGTTCCCTCTTCAATTGGTGAAGCCAACTCTGAACGACTTCCGGCACTGTGCTACTCGCCATACTATGAAGTGAAGGTTCAACAACCTCTTCGAGTTCTACCTTCCGACTACTCACACCTTTCGCGAGAAACACTTTCTCTAGAAAGGATCCATTCTTGGCAACAAAAATCTTGCCCTCGGATCTGTGATAGAAGGAATACCCAATAGTTTCCTTAGGGTATCCTATGAAGACGCATTTTTCCGTTTGGGTTAGAGTTTATCCGGTTGAAGTTTCTTCACATAAACATCACATCCCCAAACTTTAAGAAATGACAGCTTATGTTTGTTGCCAAACCACAATTCATACGGTGTCTTTTCAATGGATTTAGATGGTGCCCGATTTAAAGTGAATGCAGCGGTTTCTAGTGCATAACCCCAAAATGACAACGACAAGTCTGTCAGAGACATCATAGATCGAACCATATCCAATAAAGTACGATTATGACGTTCCGACACACCATTTCACTGTGGTGTTCCGGCAGGTGTGAGTTGTGAAACAATTCCACACTCTTTCATATGAGTGCGAAACTCTTAACTTAGATACTCACCTCCATGGTCGGACCATAGAAATTTGATCTTTCTATTACGATGATTTTCCACTTCACTCTGAAATTCCTTGAACTTTTCAAAGGTTTCAGACTTGTGTTTCATCAAGTAGATATAACCGTATCTACTCAAATCATACATTAAAGTTACAAAATAACGATATTCACCTCGCGCCGACACACTCATTGGACCACATACATCAGAATATATGATCTCCAATAAATCTGTCGCCCGTTCCATTGAACCGGAAAACGACGTTCTAGTCATCTTGCCCATAAGGCATGGCTCACATGTATCAAATGATTCAAAATCAAGTGATTCCAAAAGTCCATCCGAATGGAGCTTCTTCATGCATTTAACGCCAATATGACCTAGACGGCAGTGCCACATATATGCGGATATATCATCATTAAGTTTAATTCTTTTAGCATCAACATTATGAATATGTGTATTACTATTATCGAGATCCAATAGAAATAAACCATTCATCATCGTGCATGACCATAAAAGATTTCATTCATATAAATAGAACAACCATTGTTCTCGAATTTAAATGAATAACCACTTCGCATCAAACATGATCTAGATACAATGTTCATGCTCAGCGTTGGCACAAGATAACAATTATTCAAGTTTATTACTAATCCCGATAGTAAGTGGAGAGATAGTGTTCCGAAGGCGATCACATCAACACTTGATCCATTGCTGAAATGCATCTTGACCTCACCCCTTGCTAGCGGTCGCTTATTCCGCAACCCCTGATTCGAGTTACAAATATTAGCAACTGAACCGGTATCAAATACCCAGGTGCTACTATGAGTACTAGACAAGTACACATCAATAACATGTATATCATATATACCTTTATTTGCCTTGCCGGCCTTCTTGTCTGCCAAATACTTGGGGCAGTTGCGCTTCCAGTGGCTAGTCCCCTTACAATAATAGCACTCGGTATCAGACTTAGGGCCAACTCGGGGTTTCTTTTTAGGCACGGCAACTGGCTTGCCGCCCTTACTTCCCTTTTGTTTTCCCTTGTCTTTGTTGAAACCAGTGGTCTTATTGATCATCAACACTTGATGTTCTTTCTTGATCTCCACTTCTGTAGTTTTAAGCATTGACAGAAGCTCGGGGAGAGACTTCTTCATTCCTTGCATATTATAGTTCATCATGAAGCTCTTATAGCTAGGTGGCAGAGACTGCAGAACACGATGGATGCCTAAGTCAATGGGAATTGTTATTCCCAAGGACACAAGCTTATCGGCGTAACTCGACATCTTGAGTACATGCTCAGTTATGGAGTTGTTATCTTCCATCATGCAGCTAAAAAACTTTTCTAAAGCATTGTAGCTCTCTACAGCAGCATGTGTGTCGAAAATCATTTTCAACTCACCCATTGTATCAAATGCATTGCCGTTTTCGAAACGCTTTATAAGTTCTGGCTCTAGCCCATACAATATGCCGCAATGAACTAAATTGTGGTCCTCCTGATGAGTCTGATAGACATTCTTCTCCTCGTCAGGGGCATCATCGAATGGTGGGGGGACCTAGTGGTCCTCCTGTCACTCTCCAAGTAGAACTACCCCCACTACCAGAAGTTGGTGTATGGCATGTACATGGACGCCAAGAAACTCAAGCACTATTTCCAAGAGCATTCCATCCGGGTGGTGGCGCTAGCCCCGCTCGCAGAGATAATCGGCAACAAGGATGCCACCGGGCGTATGGCGAAATGGGCCATAGAGCTCGCTACGCACAACATTCAGTACGAGCCAAGGACGGCGATCAAATCCCAGGCGCTGTCCGATTTCATTGTCGACTGGTCAGAGACACAGTACATGCCACTGGTCCTTGATTCAACACACTAGAAGCTGCACTATGACAGCTCCAAGATGTGGGTAGGACTCAGAGCCAGAATCGTAATAACCTTGCCCAAGGATGACCGGCTGGAGTACATGCTCCGGATCCACTTCAAGGCATCAAATAACATCGCCGAGTTGTGGATCACCGACTTAGGTTCTATTAAATGTTGTTCCGTCATAAGGCAGTCATAAACGCAGAGTTCGGGTTGACTAAGAATCCAGGTTCGTGATGTGGATAACCAAGATGGGATTTTCCCCCTCCAACTGGAGAGATATTATCTAGGCCTTCTCATGTGATATGATTTGAAAGCATGCCATGCATGAATTAGTTAAGTGTTAACTAAGGCGATCAAGTAAGAGTTATTCAGATGAATCACATATCACAGATCGATAAGAAAGTCGTACTATCGAAGAATGTGTCCCATGATGGAACAAGGGGTCCAACAAGCCCTGAGTTCATTAGGGGTATTGTCGGGGGGATAACCCCCGGGTGAGGAAAGCTAAGCCTAAGTAGGCCGGCTCCAGAAGATGCAGGCCGTCTAGCCATCAAGCAGGACAGCTCCAGCCGCCTGGCTAGTACCGCCAGGCCAGGTTTAAAGCTTTCCTGGCTGGCCCGTCTAGCCAGAAGAACCGGCCGGGTGGCCGCTTCCACCCGACTAACCTCGGATTCGATGGAAAGCACAGAGGGGGAGATGCTCCTTGCGGGGTACACCTCTAGCTCTGTTCGTCATTAGACAGGCTGGCGTGCCGTCACGACCTGCGCTACCCGACGAAGATAAAGCAAAGTGGTCGGCTGACCGCCAAAGCAGTCCGGGTGACCGTTAAAGCAAGGGTGACGCCCCAAAGGAAGCCCGGGTGACCGCTAAAGAAGGGAATGACGCTAAAATAAGGGCGGACTAGGTCCTGGCCCATCAGCTGGACCTTGCAGCCGGCCCTGCCTTGTGAGCCCATATCAAAGTAGTAAACCCTAGAGCCAAAATTGTAATCTACCTCCCCCGACCAGTATATAAGGGCGGGTAGAGCTGGGGTTCTAGGGAAGGAACATCCATGGTAGCAAGAGCTTGCCTCTAGTTCTTCTTCTTCCTCTAGCCTTTGATAGTAGCTAAGGAAACAGCTCCAGGAGCACTTGAACTGGGCGTTCGCCCCCATATAGTTGATCTTGCAGGAGTAGGGGTGTTACCTCGCCGAGAGGGCCCTGACCTGGGTACGTCGCTGTGTTTGCAGTTCACCATGCCCAACCTATTGCGTGAGCCACCGATTGCATCCGAGTGTCCCTATTTAGCCATCCCCGATGGCACTACCGTGTTCCACACCACGACAGTTGGCGCCCACCATGGGGCACAACGCTTTGGCTGGGATCATCTTCCGCACGGGACTTCCGCTCGTCGCCGGTGAACGCGTGGCCTTCGGCCTTGTCCTCACACTCGGCGCTTTCGACTGTGTCATCAACAACGCCGCGTGCTTCGCCGGGAACACCTTCCCCGCCAACGGCTCCATCATGCACTTTGGGGACCTTCGCGTCTACGTCACCACCGTCGCCATGGTTTTCCCCAGCACGGTCGACACCGTCTCTGACGTGCCTCTCGACCACCTCGCCCGCGGCCCTGCCGCGTCGAACGGCTGCGCCGAGGTCATGGTGGTAAACGCCCGTGAGAACCACCACCCGCCTTAGGAGCACCGAGCGGGAGGGAAGAGCTCCACGCTCGAGCAGGAGCAAGACCCGCTCACCGCCTCCATCCAGCACCTTCGCATCCCCGTCGTAATCGAGGCGGACCCAGCTGCCGTTGTGGCTGCGCTTGAAGCCATGCACTAGAAGCTCCCGGAGGAGGCCACCAAGGTTGATGCTAACTAGCGCCGACTGAACGCCACCGTGCACGAGTACAACGCCGCCCACGGCTTCGTCAGGCAAATCCAGCACCGGGGGCGCGACCTCGTGTCGGAACTAGACCACGCTGCCGACTCGCGCGCTGGCATTGCGCAACCTGTCTACAACACCACCACCAAAAACATGAGAGCGGCCGAAGCAGCAGCCACGGAACCGAGACACCTCGAGGGAGAAGGGCTTCGTCGCCAGCAGGAATGCGTCCAGCTCCTCGTCGCCACCGCCAACAAGTAGCAAGCCGAAGGGCGCACCAGTCAAGCGGGCAACACCCGAGACATAGTCCCCCGCAAAGGCGCGGACCGGGCAGAATAGCTTCCTGCGCGGTGGGTCCGGCAGTCATGGCCACAATAACCGTGACGCCGCCGTCACCAGCGGGAGCCGCGCGCCGGCTGCAGGAGCTTCCCAAGGAAAGAAAGCATGCGTGCCGGAGGAGGGAGCTGGCGTGAACAAGGACCCACCCGCGTCGAGCCTGAACGGGAGGCTCGGTCCCCGAGAACCGGCTGACGCACGCGAGCGCATCGATCTCTTGGTGCAGTCATGCGCGCTGGAAGAAGAAAGTCTGGCTGGACCAAAATGTTTCAGCATGCGCATCCGTAATGAGCCGTTTCCAAAGGTTTTTTCGCTTCCAAGAGACAAGCTAAAATACAATGGCACGGTCAAGCCCGAGGATTGGCTGGTGGACTACACCACCGCCATGGGAATCGCCAACGGAAACCTCCGTCTGGCCGTCCGTTACGTCCCCCTCATGCTCGTCGACTCGGCAAGAACGTGGCTCAACAACCTCCCTGACAACAGCATCAACGCCTGGTTGAACTTTGAAGAAGCGTTCATTCGCAACTTCACCGGAACATACAAGAGGCCGGGTCGACCTTGCGAGCTCGCCCTATGTGTACAAGGCAAAGAATAGTCCGACCGCGCATACCTCACCCGGTGGACCAGCATGCACAACTCGTGTGAAGGGGTGCGCAAGCATCATGCAATCGACTTCTTCACCAACGGCTGCCGAGATGGCACCATGTTGAAGCACAAGCTCAGCCGGGCAGACCCGCAAACCATGGCGCAGGTCATGGCCATTGCGGACAAGTATGCCACCGCCGACGCGACCATGAAGAATCCCATCATGGTGGACTACCAAGGACAGATCATGACGGACGAGCAGGCAGAGCGCCGCCAGCCAGGTGAGCATCACTCCAGGCGGCACAGTCATGACAACCGCCATGGCAAGAGGAAAGATGACCAGCCCGATAGCCGATACGGCACCAAGGAAGTAGCAGCGGTGCACGAAGATCCGACTGCAGGCGATAGCCGAAGGAAGATACCGGATGACCGGCCGCCATGGCCCAAGTACACCATGGAATCCATGCTCGATGGGCCGTGCAAGTTCCACAACGGTGGCAGCAAGCCCGTGAACCATACAACACGCCAGTGCAGCTGGACGATGAAGATGGCTGAAGCCGGCTGTCTCCCACCACCACCTCCACCCCCAGCTGGAGGCCCGCCGGACAATAGGGAACGACACAACCGCCATGAGGATGATGAAGATGGTTACCCACGTCAAGTGGGAAATTACCACATCTTCCTTGCGGAGGCGGATACCAAGCACAACAAGAGAAGGCACGAGGCGGAGGTGAACGCACTTGTTCCCCTATTCCTTAGTACCTACATTGGTCTGACCAGGCAATCACCTGGAGCAAAGAAGACCAGCCGGTCGTGCTGCCAAGCCCTGGCAGCTATGCGCTAGTCCTGGACCCCATCATCGTCTCCAGGAAGCATGCCATTTCTCCCATGTGCTCATTGACAGAGGCAACATCATCAACCTCCTGTACTGCAGCAGCCTCGAGCGGCTCGACATCAGTGAGTCCCAGCTGTAGCCCTCAAGAACTTCATTTCATGGGGCGGTACCGGGTCCATCGCACTCGCCAATCGGCAAGATCCGCCTAGATGTCATCTTCGACAACGAGAACAACTTTCGTCGCGAGCCAATATGGTTCGAGGTGGTGAACCTCTCTAGCGCCTACCACGCCATACTAGGGCACCTGGCTCTCACCAAATTCATGGGAGTGCCACACTACGCGTACCTCAAGATGAAGCTGCCAGGCCCGAAAGGAGTAATCACCGTCGACGGCTGCTACAAGCGTTCGATCGAATGTGCCACAGATGGATCCAAGCTAGCCGAGGCGATGATCATCGCAGAAGAGAAGCGCATCATAATGTAGAATGTGGCAGCCCTGCAGGCAGATATGCCGGCTGGGGTGCCCAAGCCGGCTGGCGAGTCATAGTTCAAGCCATCCAAGGGCACAAGGAAGATCCTGCTGAACGAGGAGGACCCAAGCAAGTTTGTCCTGGTCGGAGACGGCCTGGACAACAAATAGGAAAGCGCGCTCATCGACTTCCTCCATGAGAATCAGGACATTTTCGCATGGTGCCCCAAAGACATGCTAGGTGTCCCGAGGGAACTAGCCGAGCATTCTCTCCATTTTCGACTGGATGCGAAGCCGGTCAAACATTCTTTACGCTGCTTCGCAGAGGAAAAGAGAAGAACCATTGGTGAGGAGATCACACGGCTGCTCGCAACCGGCTTCATCATGGAAGTTTTCCACCCGAAATGGTTAGCCAACCCGGTGCTGGTGCTGAAGAAGAACAAGACGTGGCGCATGTGTGTTGACTACACTAGCCTCAACAAGGCATGCCCCAAGGATCCTTTCGCTCTGCCACAGATAGATCAGGTCATCGATTCCATGGACGGATGTGAATTGTTGTCTTTCCTGGACACTTACTCGGGATATCACCAGATTAAGCTCAATGTAACCGATCAAATAAAGACATCATTCATAACCGCGTACGGGGCTTACTGCTACACCATCATGCCCTTTGGTATGAAAAACGCAGGAGCAACCTACCAGTGCTGCATGCATAAATGCCTGCAGGCGCAGATTGGTAGAAATGTGCACGCCTACATCGACGACATCGTCATCAAGACCAAAGAACAGCACACACTGCTCGAGGACCTGAAGGAAACATTCAACAACCTCTGCCACTTCCAGATCAAGCTAAACCCGGAGAAGTGCGTCTTCGACGTCCCAGCCGGTAAACTCCTCGGTTTTCTCGTATCGGAACGAGGAATCAAGGCGAACCCGGAGAAGATAGGAGCCATCGAGTGCATGGAGCTGCCAAAGAAATTGCGCAACATGCAGAAGTTTATCGGGTGTTTGGCCTTCCTAATCCGGGTCGTCAGTCGGCTGGGTGAGAAGGCCCTCCCCTGTACCAACTCATGAAGAAAACGGACAAGTTCTTTTGGACGGCTCAGGCGGACGAAGCTTTCCGTGACCTCAAGCACATGGTCATGTCACCGCCCATCTTGGCGGTGCCGGCTGCAAAGGAACCAATGCTGCTGTACATCGCGGCCACTAACATGTCGTCAGCGTGGTGCTGGTAGTGGAAAGACCAGAAGAGGGGAAGGCCTAGCCAGTCCAGTGCCCCTGTACTACCTGAGTGAGGTGCTGTCACTCTCCAAGCAGAACTACCCCCACTACCAGAAGTTGGTGTATGGCGTGTACATGGCCGCCAAGAAACTCAAGCACTACTTCCAAGATCATTCCATCCGGGTGGTGGCGCTGGCCCCGCTCGCAGAGATAATCGGCAACAAGGATGCCATCGGGCGTGTGGCGAAATGGGCCATAGAGGTCGCTACGCACAACATTCAGTACGAGCCAAGGACGGAGATCAAATCCTAGGCGCTAGCCGATTTCATTGTCGACTGGGCAGAGACACAGTACATGCCACCGGTCCCTGATTCAACACACTGGAAGCTGCACTTTGACGGCTCCAAGATGTGGGTAGGACTCGGAGCCGGAATTGTAATAACCTCGCCCAAGGGCGACCAGCTGGAGTACATGCTCCAGATCCACTTCAAGGCATCAAATAACATCACCGAGTACGAAGCACTCAGCCACGTGCTTAGTATGGCCAAGGAGATAGGCATTCATAGGATACTCTGCTTCGGAGACTTAGATCTGGTGGTGCAGCAAGTCTCAGGCGAATGGGACGCGAGGGACGCCAACATGGCCCTATATCGTTTCTTCGTTCAGCAGCTGTGTGCTTGCTTCGAATGGTGTGAGTTCCACCACGTACCCAGGGCCAACAACGAAGCCGCTGACGCCTTGGCCAGAGTCGTCTCAACAAGATAGACCATACCGCCTGGAGTCTCCCTCGAGCACCTGCGCAATCCCTCCACCACTCCCTCCTCGGAGTCTGAATCCATAGTGCTCGACATAGACCTAGGGGCAGCCGGAGCGACGCACCTAGGGACTGCTCCGCCGCACCCATGGACCGCCTCGCCACACCCGGGGATTGCCATGCCACACTCAGGGACTGTCGTGTCGCACCGGGGACTACCATGTCGCACCCGGGGACTGCTCCACCGCACCCGAGGACTGCCGCCAACGAGTTTCTGCCTGGCAAACCCCCCGACGCTCCGGAGCCAGCTGCCCACAAGGAGATCAAACTCATCATGCAAACGGTGTATGCCATCTGGGAAACACCCGTCTGGGCAAAACCATCCATGAACTTCTTGGCCAAGGATGAGATACCAGAGGAGGAAGTGGCGGCGCGACAAGTGAGATGAAGGGCAAGCGCATACACCATCATCAATAAAGAGCTGTAAAAGCGCAGCGTCGGAGGCATCTATCAACGATGCGTAAGCCAAGATGAAGCAATCAAGCCCCTAGTGGACATACACCAGGGCGAATGCGGCCACCACGCTTCATCAAGAGCAATAGCAGCCAAGGATCTTCGCCATGGTTTGTATTTGCCAATAACACTAAAGGATGCTCAGGAACTGGTCAAGGCATGCAATGGCTGTTAGCGATTCGGCCAGCTGAAGCACACACCATCTGCAACGCTTAAGACGATACCTATTACCTGGCCGTTTGCAGTCTGGGGGCTGGACATGGTTGGACCATTCAAGACAGCTCGATCCGGCATGACGCACTTGCTCGTAGCCGTGGAAAAATTCACCAAATGGATCGAGGCAAATCCCATAAGAAGCTGGACGGAGCAAGAGTGATCAAGTTCTTCACGGACATCATCATTCGGTTCAGTTACCCATAGAACATCATCACACACAATGACACCAATTTCGCCAAGGGGTTTTTCGCTCTCTTCTGTGGAGAAAAGGGCATCCGCTTGGACCTAGCCTCGGTCGTGCACCCTCAGTCGAACGGGCAGTGCGAGCATGCTAACGGCCTAGTCCTAGCCGGAATCAAACCAAGACTGATTGAGCCACTCATCAGGTCACCTGGAGCTGGATTGAGGAACCGCTAGCCGTGCTATGGAGCCTACACACAACCTCCAACCATTCAACTGGCTTCACGCTGTTCTTCCTTGTCTATGGGGCAGAGGCCGTCCTTCCCACTGACATCCAGTTCGATGCACCCCGCAAACATCTCTACACAGAGCAAGAAGCCAAGGAAGCATGGGAGGACAACATGGACTTTATTGAGGAGGCGCGCGAGCTGGCCCTGTCCAGATCAACAATCTATCAGCAGGACATGCACCGCTACCATGCCAGCCGGATCTGTCCCACCTCTTTTCGCGAGGGGGATATGGTGCTGTGCCTGGTTCAGAGCACGAAGGGAATGCACAAATTATCTCCGCCTTGGAAGGGTCCATGTCGTGGTATTGCCGACGAGTACGCCATGGAGGGGTCCTCACAATGCGTGTTTAGAGACGTGGGGGAAGGCGGACGGTTGGCGGAGTGGTAATACTGACTTACCCTGTGTTCAGATCCCACGACGGTGGCAGAATCCTACTCCTGCTATAAATCACTATAAGGGCAATACGCCGAGTTACAGAGATAGGTTCGCTGTGCGAGGTTGTATGAATCGATGCCCTAAAGGCTCCCATAGGCCCGACTTATATAGTCGCCAGGTCCTAGGGTTACAGAGAAAAGTCCTAGCCGGACAGGTTACAGAGTCCTACACCGTCTATTACTAGTCTTGTGTATCTTGCACTCCAAGGCTCCGGGTACGTCGGTGACTCCAACCGTCGCCTTCCTTTATCCGGCATGGGCCTCCCTTCTGGATCCATCTAACTTGGCCACCCAGCAGGCCATGGGCCATGCTACCAACTATGGGCCACCCGGGTTATCCGGATAGGATACATGCTATGAGGATACCCATATAGCATATCCCCAACAGTATCCCCCGGAGAACTCCGAGATCTTGCGCCGTCTTGCCTCTTCACGTTGAATGATCCGTCTAGATGGATGTCGGCAAATCGTCAAGCAACATCTTGTAGTCGAGAACCCTGCAAGGTTTTCTCCGTCTTCAATATGTAAGTCGAGAAATGCTGAATCTTCCATCGTACTCTTTCTGTAGCCGGACTGGATCCATCCATGCCGGAATCTTCCGATGTGACGGCTCATCTGCCTATGTCAGCTAGGGCGACGTAGGCGTAGGTCAGCGACGCCTCGTAACTCACACATGCAGAGAACGCAATCATGTCTGATTTTCCCGCGCGAGCAATACGAACTGTTGGCATTGACGGTTGGGACGTGGCGAAATTTCCGCGCATGTTCGCGCACACATCGTCTACGCGGCAATCGTCCGATCAAGCTGCACGAATCTTGATGCCGGAGACCATAAATAGTAACTGCGGTGGAATTTTTTACTTTTCACCTCATTCTCTCCTCGCATCGTCTTCTTCCTCCACCGCGTGCCCCCTCGAGCTCTCCGCGCAATCTTCACGAAAAACCCTAGCTCCAATCCTCGCCAGTCACCTCCAAACCCACACAATGGCCAGCAGCAACACTACTCCTTCCATGGCGGCGTCGGGCGAAGCCGCTGTGAAGCCGGCGAGCTCTGTCGTCGTGGCTCCAGAAGGTTTGGTCATCCCCGTCTCGGCGGTGGTTGAGTCCACCGCCGGCGACCATAACCCAGCGGCGCTGGAGCCGCTGGAGGAGGATCTCGACTCCCACAAAGGAAATTGGCGTGGTTCAGATATCACGGACCGCGATATCAAGGAGCTGATCGCCAAGAGCTACCTCCTTGCGACGGAGGGGCTCGCCTGGCGGGCGGCGCCGGCCGGCGAGGTGACACCTTCTCCCCAAGCCAGAGAAAAGGTGTACCTCAAAGCCCAATTGGTACGCGGCATCTCCCTGCCCATCTCTAACTTCTTCCTTTCCGTCTTAAACCACTATAGAGTCTAGCCCCAAAACCCCTCTCCCAGTAGCATCCTAGTGCTTAGCAATTACGTGGCGCTCTGCGAGGGTTACCTAGGGATGAAACCTAGGCTAGATATCTTCGTGTATTTCTTCACCGTCAAGCGTGAAGCCGGAGCCAGTAAGGAGGAACTTAGAAATTGCGGCACCATAAGATTCAAGATCCGTCCTGGCCGGCGGTTCCCCGACATCCTCGGCCACAAGTCTTGCAAAAACTGGCAGCGCACTTATTTCTATGGCCCCGACATCCCTCTGGCCGGCCGAGAAGTAACGTACCCGGACTTTGTCGACGGAGCCGCCGCTGAAGCCTCGTCATGGAGATCCCATGCCTCCCTTCCCTCTGACCTCGATGCTTCCCGTGCCATAAGGCGGATAGAATGGTTCGTGGAGACGGGTTTGACCGGCTTGGACCTAGCCATGTGCTGGTTCATCAGGTGAATCCAACCTCTACAGCACCGCGCGAAGCTCATGCACGAGTATACCAGCGATAGAAGGGATAGCCTCCGCATCTCCATGGACAATTTCTCGAGTGACTCCGTCAAGCTCCGCCTCAAGGACATCGTCAAGGTGAAGGACAAGAAGCGTGGCTTCACCATCACCTACGATATGTTCGTAGACGGCAAGTGCCCAAAGGTAGTTATTTATTTTCTGTGTATGACATATGCTCCAGTTCTTCCATCTAGCAAATGTCATCCCGTCTAACACGGTGGTTCTTCACCTTACAGCTTAGCGACTTAGATGAGGACAACATGGCTCCTCAAATCTATGATCCAAAGATGAAGGAAGTCACCGTCGTGTCCGACGACGATGCTCCATTGGCGCGAAAGCGGAAGAGCTTCACCTCTGACGCTGCCGACGGAGGTAAGAAGAAGAAGACGGAGGGTGGAGCCTCCAAGAAGACTACCGCCGCCTTGGAGGCGGAGAAGAGAAAAGTTACCGGGATCCCCTTTGCCAAAGCATCCCCACTTGTGTAAGCTTCTTTCTCTCCGACATTGTCTATTTATCTGTCTTGCTCCTGTACTTATGCATTTTGCATGTTTCAGGAAGAAAGGCACGACCAGCTTGAAGAAGACCTCCAAATCATTGGGGGATTCTAGAACCATCAAGGATATGTTGCATCGCGACGGATCTCCCGCCATCGCCCTTGCCACTCTCTCCGTCAAGCCTTCGTCTGCCCCGACAAGCTCACAAGCTAAGGAGGCATCTGGCCCTTCCATCATGGAAGTGGACTCAGGTGCCTCTACCGAGGTTGCTGTTGTCAGCGAGCAGGCGACACAGGAGAGTGCCACCCACCAAATGGATAAAGCTCCGGCTAAGGATGCCATCGGTAGCGGTAAGGCGATGGTGGAAGCAGGTACTTCTGCCGTAGGCGGCGCCCCTGCACCCAAGAAAGCCATAGCTTATCCAAAGATAGTCTATCCGGTACTTACACTGGGTAGCGCTGCTCTGGTCCCTGGTGCGGCGCCGACATCTCCGACGTGCAGTCTAGAGGAGCTCCTCCGACAAGCAGAAATTTTGCAAGGAAACAGCGTATCCTTTGGCAAGATGCTGGCCGAGAGCGCTACCAACCTCAAGATCATTGCACTTGTAAGTTTTGTTTGACTTTTGCATTTCATATGAGTATCCCACTGTATCCCCCGAGGATGTAGATGGAAAACCATAAGTCTTCGCGTCTAGATGCTCTAAGAGTGACTAAGCTAGAAAACTTCTCACTGTAGTCCCCAAGCATATAGGTGGAATGAATTATTCTGACTAGATGCTTTAAGAGTAGCATACGCAGTGTTTATAAATTTCAATACTGTAGCCCCCAAGCCTCTAGTTGTAACTGAATTAGTTCTGACTAGATGCTTAAAGAAAAGATAAGCATATATCCGAGTTAAAAACTCTCGCTGTAGCCCCCGAGCGTCTAGGTGGAAAATTTCTGACTAGATGCTCCAAGTAGACCAAAAAACATTTTAATTCTTCCCCTTTTTCCACAGAACGAGAAAGCTCGGAGGGGCATGGCCAACGACAAGTATCAGAAGATGTGTGCAGACTTGGAAGCTGAAAAGGGTAAAACTGCCTTCTTGAAGAAACAAATCACCAAGAGCAAGCGTCTGTTTTATTTTTTACATTCCGACTTGGTTTTGTGCCCATATTCTCCGAGTACTCACTGTGTACTTTGTGTTCTCCGACTTGCAGATACCATTGCCAAGGCCAAGGACATTGTCGAGCAATCCAAGCACATTCAAGAGCTAGATAGCGAGAACAAGATCCTTAAGCAGGAGAGGAAGGACATGCTGAAGATGCACGAGGAATCCATGAAAGTCCTGCAGGACTCCGCCACCGAGGAAATCAACCGCTTGAAGGAGGAAATCTCGATCTTGAGAGATCAGAAGAAAGCTGCCGACGAGCAGAATCAACGCCATCATGAGGCGTATAAACTCCTCCAAAAAGAACGGGACTCCTTGGCGGACACCCTCTGGCAGGCTGAGGCTAGCATCTTCAGTAAGTGATTCTCCGTCTTGGATTTCTGTAGTCTAGATACTCTGAATTTTTGAACTCATGTGCCCCTTGTCGAAATCTGCAACTCCTATGGGTTTAACCCGGTCGCCTCCTCCAGCCAAGGAATGCATGGTTCTTGCCGGCAATTTCATCAACACCGCCATCACACAAGCAAAAGAGATCGCCAATCCCCTCCAGATCAACATCAAGGCATCAGACTCCGTGGTGAAGTACTCGGAGATTCTGTGCCGAGCCCCCGAGCGTATCACAAGATGGAAAGCTTCATGTGCATGGGCTGGCGCAAGGATGGCGCTGTCAATGGTGAAGGCACACTATGAAGATGCCGACATCGACACGGTGACCTCTGGCATTCCTGAGGTAGATGACGATGGCAAAGAGATTAATCATGAATCCATCTTGTCGTCACTCGTGGGTTATGACACCAGAGTTGCCGAGTTAATCGAAGTCAACGTCTTCGTGCCAATGAACACCATTGATGGCGGCAACCAAAGCTCCTCCGAGTCTCTTCACACCGCCGACTTCGAGGGTGGTTCTCCTTCTGCTGATGACGCTGCTTCCAAGTCGCCTGCGCCAAAGGAATGAAAAACAACTTTGCAATATTTGTTTCACCTTGATGCGTATGTGAAAAAAGCTATGTATTTAACTTAAGGCGGAAAACAATGTTATATGTCTTGCTACTTAAGAACCAGTCTCCAGCATATATATATTGTTTAAGCAAGTGCTGGCTTATCCATTACTTTGGTTCTTATGCTTGACTTTTCGTGAGTCGGAAGACTCGTTTTCGGAAACATGCGCTCAGGTGATGATGCCCAATGGCACCGTCAATAACCTAAGCACAAAATCGTCGACAATAAGTGCCAAAAGTCACTACTCCAGAATCCACATAAAAACGACAAAGAACGTGTAGACCAGAAAACTTAAGCTAACGCCCGTAGGCAGAATTTTCACAAGTGCAATCGCAAAGCTTGTGCATAAAGATTTTACATGATTCAAAAATGAACACTAAAGGAGGTAAAAGACTCAGAAATATGAGTGAACCAGAGAGCTTTATTTCATTGATCATATAAGGGTACACAATTAGATAAAAAATACTAAGTGTAAAAAGGACATAGCTGTGCTATGTTCCATGGCCGATCAAGCTCCGAGTAGTCATCATCCGGGTCACGTCGCTTACGATTATGATCCTCGTTGGGTCTATCCTTCTGTTCACGATTGTCAACGAGGTAGTAAGACCCATTGAGCAGCGCCTTGCTTATGATGAACGGTCCTTCCAATGGCGAGGATAATTTGTGTGACTTCTTCTGCTTAAGTCGGAGCACTAAATCCTCCTCTTTAAACGAGCGATGCCAAACGCGGCGACTATGGTAGCTATGTAGCTTCTGCTGGTAGATGGCGGATCTTTGGCAGGCCAAAACGCGCTCCTCCTCGAGAAGGTCCACATCTAGGCGTCTAGATTCTTCAGCGTCATCTTCGTCGTAGGTGGCAACTCTTGGTGCATCGTGAAGTATGTCAGAAGGCAGGATGGCTTCTGCTCCATATACCATGAAGTTAGGGGTGTAGCCAGTGGATCTGTTGGGTGTAGTTCATAAACTCCACAGCACAGATGGCAATTCTTCCACCCAGGCTCCAGCTGCTCTATGTAGCGGTGCCTCAAGACGTGGCTTGATTCCCTGCAGAATTAATCCATTGGCTCGCTCAACCTGACCGTTGGATTGTGGATGTGCTATAGATGCAAGGTCAAGTAGGATGCCTTTCTCCCAACAATAAGCCTCCACTTCTCCGAGTGACAAGTTGCTGCCGTTGTCGGTGATAATGCTATGTGGGAGACCAAATCTCACCACTAGATCCCGGACAAACCTGAGGACAGTTGCCCCATCAAGCTTTCTAATGGGTTTAGCTTCTATCCATTTAGTGAATTTATCAACTGCTACTAGCAGATGCGTAAACCCACATGGTGCCATCTGTAACGGTCCCACCATGTCTAGCCCCCATACTGCAAACGGCCAAGTTATTGGTATTGTTCGCAATTCTTCAGCAGGAACATGTGGTTGTCAGGCATAATACTGGCATCCCATGCATGTCTCAACCATCTTGTCGGCGTCCGCCTTCGCGGTCAGCCAGTAGAATCCTTGCCGAAAGGCTTTCGTGACCAACGATCGAGGAGCGGCGTGATGCCCGCAATCTCCGAGGTGGATTTCGTGTAGGATTTCCATACCTTCTAGCTAGGAAACACACTTAAGGTATACACCAGTAGTGCTCCTTTTGTAGAGTTGTCCATTGATTATGGTATAACCCTTTGCTCGTCGTACTATTTGCCGTCTTTCGACCTTGTCGTCGGGCAAAGTTCCGTTTTTGAGATATTCCATGAACGGTTTTGTCCAAGCCGAAGGGACCTTTGTCACCAAGTTGATGAAAGAGTCAGCTCTATCCGGGTTGTCGATGTCGGCTCCCTTCACGGATGGTGTGCGTAGATGCTCTAGGAAAACTCCTGGCGGAATTCACTTACGCCCTGATCCAAGCTTAGATAGCAGATCAACCGCCTCGTTTTGCTCCCTAGGTACATACTTGACTTCGTAGCCCAAGAAGCTCTTGGCTATCTCGTCCACTTCGTCTCGATATGCCGCCATCATAGGGTTCCACGCATTCCAGGTGCCAGCCCACCGGGCAACCAAGTCGGAATCTCCACAAGAACTATGCGCTTGATGCCAATATCCTTGGCTACACGTAGTCCGTGAATGAGTGCTTCATACTCTGCCATGTTGTTTGTAGCCTCGAAGTGGATCTGCAGAACGTAGTGTAGCTTGTCTCCTGTTGGTGACTGTAGCAATACACCAGCCCCCGAGCCATTCAGCATCTTTGATCCGTCAAAGTGCATCACCTAGTGTTCTGGTTCCGGCAACGGAGTAGCATCTGGCATCTCCGTCCAATCTGCAACAAAATCCGCCAAGGCTTGTGACTTGATAGCGTCGCGTCTCTTGTAGGTGATCTCGAAGGCGGCAAGTTCAATGCCACAGTTCGCGACCCTTCCTGTAGCGTCGCTGTTGTTGATAATGTCGGACAGTGGAGTCTTGCTCACCACTGTGATTGGGTGCTCCTGAAAGTAATGCCTCAGCTTCCGAGAAGCAAGGAATACTCCATAAGCTATCTTCTGGTAGTGCGGGTAACGCTGCTTGGACTTCGTCAAGACCTCGCTTACATAGTAAACTGGTCGTTGAGCTCCGTGATCATAGCCTGGTTCCTTCCGCTCTACCACGACAACGGTGCTGATTACCCGGTTGGTTGCCGCCATGAAGATTAATAGGGGCTCGCCAGGCTCGGGCGCTGCAAGGATAGGCGCGGAGGAAAGAATCTCCTTGAGCTGCTTCAATGCTGCATCTGCTTCGTCCATCCACGTGAATTTTTCCGCCTTCTTCAGCAACTTGTACATCGACAGAGCCTTCTCTCCAAGTCGGCTGACGAATCGACTAACTGCTGCAACACAACCTGTTAGTCGTTGAATGTCCTTTAGGCATGTCGGATGGTTTATGTTTAAGATGGCCTTGATTTTATCTGGATTGACCTCGATTCCGCGCTGGGAAACGATGAACCCCAACAATTTTCCGACTGGAACCCCGAAGACGCACTTCTTAGGGTTAAGCATCATGTTGTATTTCCGGAGATTATCAAAGGTTTCTTTTAAGTCGGAGATTAAGTCATTTGACTTTTTAGACATCACCGCGATATCATCCACATAGGCGAGAACGTTCCGACCAATTTGGTCGTATAGGCAATGTTGCATTGTCCGTTGGTAAGTAGCACCTGCATTTTTCAGCCCAAAGGGCATCGTAACATAGCAAAACATGCCATATGGGGTAGTGAACAAAGTGGCCAATTGGTACGACTTCCTCATCTTGATCTGGTGGTATCCTGAATATGCATCGAGAAAACACAAAAGTTCCAAGCCAGCCGTCGAGTCAATGACTGGTCAATGCAAGGCAAAGCAAACGGATCTTTGGGACATGCTTTGTTCAAGCCGGTGTGATCAACGCACATTCTTAATTCATTGGTTCCCTTTTTCGGGACAAGTACAAGATTGGCCACCCATTGGGTGTGAAGGACTTCTCGTATAAATCTTTCCTTAAGTAACCTAGCTATCTCTTTGCCAATGGAGCGTCTCTTCTCATCTCCAAAGCGTCGTAGAGGTTGTTTCACTGGTTTGGGTTTTGGATCAATGTTTAAGCTGTGCTCGGCAAGTTCCCTAGGTACACCTTTCATGTCGGCAGGTTGCCAGGCAAAGATGTCCCTATTCTCACGGAGGAACTCGATGAGCGCACTTTCCTATTTGGGATCCAGGTTCGTCCCAATGGCGGTGACCTTGGAGGCATCGCCTACCACAAGTTCCACCGGCTTGGTCTCGATGGCAGCCTTGAATGCAGGAGCGGAGTCGGAGATCTGCTTCTTCGACGCGGGCATCTCCGAGTCATCGACCTTGCTCTGGATCTCTTTGAATTCTTCGCTGTAGAGGACAACTTCCGTGAATGCTGCTTCGTTAATCTCGCAGTCCCTTGCCTTGGTAAAGCTTCCGGATATGGTGATGACACCGTTTGGTCCGGGTATCTTGAGTTTGTTGTAGACGAAGCATGGCTTGGCAATGAACATGTGGAATATGTCGCGGCCGAATATGACGTGGTACACGCTCTTGAAGGGGACCACCTCAAAGGTCATGCGCTCTTGGCGGTAATTATTAACATCGCCAAAGGCAACCTGAAGTGTAATGCACCCAAGGGACCGAGCCTCCCAACCAGGAACTACGCCGTGGAAGATGGTGTTGGTCCGCCTTAGGTTTGCCTCCGTCAAGTTCATCTTCTGCAGTGTATCCAGGTACATGATGTTGATGCTGCTTCCACTATCCAGCATACACTTGGTGAACTCCACGCCGTCAATCAAGGGGTTGATGACCATGGCGTATTGGTTCTCCATAGGAATAAGGTCTGGGTGGTCCGTCCTGTCCCAAGTAATTGGAACCTCCGACCAGCACAGGTACTGGGGAACTGGGGGCAGAGTAGCCATCAGGATCCTCAGAGAGGTCTTCTGTTGTCGGACGATGGGGGTGCCAAGGAAAGTGTGGTAGACTGGCGCCTTCTTCACGAAGGGGTTCTTGCCGTTGTCGTCGCTCTTGGCGGTGTGCTTGGGGTCGACGTCCTCGTCCATGTCACTTGAATCCTTGGACTCCTCCTCCTTCTTCTTCCCCTTGCCCTTGCCTTGCGGTCTGTTCTTCCGACTTTGCTTGTAGCCAGACTCCGGGTCTTCCTTGAGGTCACTGACGAACTTGCAGTGTCGACTGGTATGGGTGGCCTTGCCATTGACATCGAGGTGTACGAGGCACGACATATCGCGGTACTCCTCGTAGGTTTGGGGAACGTGGAGCAGCGCCGAGGTAGTTTCGCTTCCTCGTTGCTGCCCACGACCAGCTCCCCTTCCTCGGCCACGTTGTCCGCCATCACCCCGTCCTGCAAAAGTTATAGCGACCATGTCGGTAGATTGCTTTTCTTCTGGAGCGGTTTTCCGCTTTGTACTGCTGTTCCTCCGAGCTTGATTTGGAACGGACGTTGCCGGCAAGGAGCCGCGAGCATCGTCGTTGGCAGCTGCGAACTCACTAGCCAACTGAATCATCTGGTTCAAGTCAAGATGGTGATTGTCCTGCAAGCGCTTCAGCTTATGTCGAAGCAACATGCCCCTTTCCAACCCATCGATGAAGGCGGCCATGGCAGTCTGAGCGTGCACTCCTGCGCTAGAATTCTTCATGTCCAGCCAGCGGGAGAGGTAGGCGCGAGATGTCTCATCTTTCTCTTGCATGCACCGCTGTAGATCGCCAATAGTGCAGGGATGCTTGTACGTACCCTCAAAGTACTTGGTGAATGCTTCTTGCATGTCCAACCAATTGCAGATGGATTTCTCTAGCAAGTCGTCGATCCATTGACGGGCCGTGCCCGCCAACATTAACGGGAGGTACTTGACGGCGACATTGGGGTTGCCTCCGGCAATCTCCACCGCGTTGCCGTAGTCCTGCAACCATGTGTCTGGCTTGGTGGTGCCATCATAGGTCTTGATGGTCTTGTCAATCCGGAAACCTTTGGGGTAAGTTGCAGACCGTATTGCAGGTCCAAAGCAACGTGGTCCCAGGTACGGTCCTTCCCGGGCCTCGTGAATCTTGTCGATCCGCGAACATGCATCGTATGGCTCCGGGTTCTTCTTCTTCTTGTCAACAGGGGATGGGCTGCGTGAACGACGCAGGCCTCCTCTGCCATGGTGACTGCTAGGTGGTGATGGAGGCGGCGGTGGCGGTGGGTTAGCCTTCTTGCTATTACCCTCTTGCGACGCCTCACACATGTCACGGTTGCTTGTCGGACGCGGAGGGTCATGGCATGACCTGCTCTTGTGTCCTTGGTTGCTCTCTCCGTTATGACGGGTCTGCTCCACGTTGTCGCGGATGACGATGCCTCACTGCCTTGGCGGGGGCATATCCGTACGATGGTGAGCCTTGGGATCTTCGCGATGCCAGGGAGATCGGGGCGGTGGCGATGGGCGACGAGGTCGGGCCTCTTCTCCGTGGTCAGAGGATATTGGTATAGCATCCTTCCTGTTGCGCGCATCCCTCCGTCTTTGTTCTGATGAACCTGTCTGGGACCCGACATCAAGAAGAGATCTATCCCTTGGCAGCTTATACTGGCTAGACTGGCAAAGCACTGGGTTAGACTCAAGCCTTTGAGAGGTGGCCTTTTCCTGATGCTTCACCACCTTGGCCACTAGGTCATAGACCTGTTCCACTACCTCGGGCGATCTATCCTGCTCCAGAAGGGTTTTGGCTACGACGAGGTTAAGGAGTGGGGGTGGGCATCACCTATTTGCCTTCACTGTCAATGTATGGCTTGGCCTATGCCGGCTTCGTGGGAACCCATCCTAGGTTTCGCCGTACATCAGGATCGTTGATGACGCGAGCTGAAGCTTTCTTAGACTTCTGCTGCTGTAGAAAAGTCTTGTACTCGACCTCCATTGCTCTAGCTTTCTCTATAGACTTCTGCGCGTTGACCAGATCTCGATCTAGCTTGGCGCCTTGCTCTGCGATGGCCTATGTTTCCTCCAGCAGCTGCTGGCGCTTCTCGTCAAGCTGAGTCACGTTCCGGATATGAGATACGGTTAGTGGATAAATGAGGAGATTGCCGTACATCACTTTATCAGCTGGAGTAACTTGGGCGGCTGCAGACGTAGATGTTGGCGGCGGCAAGTTTGCGGTGTTGTTGTTGCTCGGGCCGGTGCCGAGTTCCTGCTGCTGCTGCACTGGGTTAGGCGTAGGAGGCATGACCTTTGAACGATCATCGTCAGCAGCAATAAGTGCCCCTTCCCCTTTTCCAGCGCTATAGGCGGAGCTCGTCCGATTGATCTTCATCCATTTCTATCCCAATGGTGACGAACACCTCTCGGGACGTGACGACATTGTTGGCTTACTTGTCGCGCGTGTACTCCTCCTCCATCTCCTGCATGGCGGAGTCTAGTTCCTCTGGACTGAAATCTATCTCCTCTGAATCTGCACTAAAGTCAGCATAAAGCGCGTCAATAACAGAGTCGGAGGGTGCCAGGACTTCCTCAATGACGGGCGGTGGAGGTGCAACAACAGCGACGATGGCTGGAGGTGGCGGCGCAACTGCGACGATGGTGGCCGGAGGCGGTGGTGGTGGTGGCTGAATCGGAGGAGCTCCGTCAATGAGCGCAAGCGCTGTCTGAGCTGCCGCTTCGTCCTCCGCGTAGTTGTTGACGGTGTTCACCATGCCTTCAAAGGTATGGCGTCCTGACGCCTGCTGCCATCTTAGAGAATGTCGGAGAAGCATGCCATGGTCAAGTCCTTCCACAAAGTGATACATAGCATCATCATTGGGGTAGTGGGCCAGATCGGCTCGTATACGGAGCCACCTAGCTAGGTAATCACGGGAGTTTTCGCCCTCTCTCTGAATGCAACGCGCCAGATCGAAGATGGTAACCGCGCCGACGAACTTGGATCTATGTTGTCCAGACGCACGGGCGAAGCCGGCGGACTTGCAGCGATCTTCCACCTTTATATCCTGCACAGGGGCGGTTTGGGTGGGCCTTGAACTTTTCCGATCTTTGCCGGCAAACTCCGAAGAGAGATCCGACATCGATCCTTCCGCGAACGTATCCTGCCCATAGGCGGTCCGTGCGGGCCTTGATGCTCCTCCGACTCCTAGGGAACTAGTGCCCAAGTCGGTTTCGCCAATGAAGAGGCGGATGTGTCCGATAGGAACGATCGAGCACCGCGTAGGGTTCGTCTTTGCCGGGATCCAGAACTCGTCGGGAGGGACCATCGGGACGTTGCCAGAGAAGAGAACATGACCGATGGCTACGATTTCGCCGATTCCCACGAAGATCTTGGTCCTCGCCCGCTGAAGAGCCTGAAGCGCCTCTTGCCCCACGGTGGGCGCCAACTGTCGTGGTATTGCCGATGAGTACGCCATGTAGGGGTCCTCACAATGCGTGTTCAGAGACATGGGGGAAGGCGGACGGTTGACGGGTACGAGGTAACACAGCTTACCCTGGTTCAGATCCCACGACGGTGGCGGAATCCTACTCCTGCTATAAATCACTATAAGGGCAATACGCCGAGTTACATAGATAGGTTCGCTGTGCGAGGTTGTATGAATCGATGCCCTAAAGGCTCCCATAGGCCCGACTTATATAGTCGCCAGGTCCTAGGGTTACAGGGAAAATTCCTAGCCGGACAGGTTACAGAGTCCTACACCGTCTATTACTAGTCTTGTGTATCTTGCACTCCAAGGCTCCGGGTACGTCGGCGACTCCAACCGTAGACTTCCTTTATCCGGCATGGGCCTCTCTTCTGGATCCATCTAACTGGGCCGCCCAGCAGGCCATGGGCCATGCTACCAACTGTGGGCCACCCGGGTTATCCGGATAGGAGACATGCTATGAGGATACCCATATAGAATATCCCCAATAGTCCATTCATCATCAGCCGAGCGCTGCACAACGACTCATAGTACCTGATCGATGCCTAGCAGCCGGTGAAGAACAAGGCAAACCGCTCTGACGAGGAAACCGAACACCCATGGAACGCGAACCTACTCCATCCATTTTACACTTGAGCGATAAGTGTATGTATCTTCCTTTTCATTAAATAAATGAACAAGCTTGGAAGCGTCGGCACAACCCCGAGGACTTTGTCCCAATTTGCCCACCACTTCTGCCCGGCGTCGGCAACCTTTACCACAAGGTTCCTGGCTGGCCTGGACGCCCGTGATTTCTACAGGAGGTTTAGTATTGTACGGGGCGCCTAAAGCCCACTCTTCGCTTCCGGCTTCAGACCGCAAGCCGGCTGTCGACCCGGTAAGAGCAAAAGCTCGAAGTACCCCCTACAAGAAAGTACCCAAGGAGAAAGCAAGGGTGCCTAGGCGAACCGGCTGCGCCTGGTCGAGCTAAGCCAATAACAATACACAGAAGTATCGTGAGGCATGCCAACCTATCTACCCCTTCGGTTCTAACTGCAGACCGCAACTCGGCTAGTAGACGGAAAGGTCAAAGCTTGAAAGGCCAATGCTCGCTGAGAAAAGGAACCTGTTAACGGCCTAGTTCAAAAGGGCATCGTTTTCATGTTCTATCTTAGCTATGAACGAATGCACAAGTAATGAAACTAACTCAAACGACACTGTGTCTTGTACTACACGAGCCACAACGAAATAAGGTGGCAAAGAGCTTCGACCCGGCTGGCTACCCCAGCCGCCCCGAACCTCGGGGACTACACGTAGTGGGCACGCTCCCGTGCACCCATCAGAACAAGTAAGGTGACAAAGAGCTTCGACCCGGCTAGCTACCCCAGCCGACCCGAACCTCGGGGACTACACCCAGTGGGCGCACTCCCGCGCACCCATCACATCAAGTAAGGTGGCAAAGAGCTTTGACCCGACTGTCTACCCCAACTAACCCAAACCTCAGGGACTACACCCAGTGGGCACACTCCCGTGCACCCATCACAACAAGTAAGGGCGACAAAGAGCTTCGACCCAACTAGCTGCCCCAGCCGGCCCGAACCTCAAGGACTACACCCAACGATCACGCGGCCACAAGGCGCTCCAGCCGCACGATGCTACAGTTTCGGATCATTTGCACCGTCGCGACCCAGCATAGAAGATCCACATGCGTTACCAGGAGATGAGGCGTGCGCACTCGCCCTGAGAAACTGCTACGGCAAGTGGCGGGCGCAGTTACCAAAAAACTGGCGCAACGACACGGAAGTCAAACTGACGCGACGTGCGCCAGAGCAATAGTCATGGCTGACCACATCATCGACCTCATCAAATCGCGTTTACGGCTCCGCCTTCTGCTAGCGCTTCGCCGCCTTTGACCATGATTTATGCTTACACCCTGGTGCCATTGATTCTGCAGCCGGTTGAATCCAGCCGGAAAGCAAAAGTAAAAGCTTCAGTCGGACTACATCAAGATACAAAGGAGCTCGCAAGACCTTACCCACCAGCCAAGTCCTTACGCGCTCGGGGACTAGTGTCCGGGGGATAACCCCCAGTTGGGGAAAGCCAAGACTAAGTAGGCCGGCTCCAGAAGATGCAGGCTGTCTGACCATCAAGCAGGACAGCTCCAGCTGCCTGGCTAGTAACGCCAGACCAGGTTTAAAGCTTTCCCGGCTAGCCTGTTAGCCGGGTAGCCGGAAGAACCGGCCGGGTGGCCGCTTCCACCCGGCTAACCTCGAATTCGATGGAAAGCGCAGAGGGGGAGATGCTCCTTGTGGGGTACGCCTCTAGTTCCCTTCATCATCAGACAGGCTGGCGTGCCGTCACGACCTGCGCTACCCGACGAAGATAAAGCAAAGTGGTCGGCTGACCGCCAAAGAAGTCCAGGTGACCGTTAAAGCAAGGGTGACATCCCAAAGGAATCCCGGATGACCGCTAAAGAAGGGACTGACGCTAAAAGAAGGGCGGACTGGGTCCTGGCCCATCGGCTGTGCAGCCGGCCCTGCCGTGTGATCCCATATCCAAATAGTAAACCCTAGAGCCCAAATTGTAATCTACCTCCCCCGACCAGTATATAAGGGCCGGTAGAGCTGGGTCTCTAGGGAAGGAACATCCATGGTAGCAAGACCTTGCCTCTAGTTCTTCTTCCTCTATCCTTCGATAGTAGCTAAGGAAACAACTCCAGGAGCATTTGTACTGGGCGTTCTCCCCCATATAGTTGATCTTGCAGGAGTAGGGGTGTTACCTCGCCGAGAGGGCCCCGAACCTGGGCACGCCATTGTGTTTGCAGTTCACCATGCCCAACCTTTTGCGTGAGCCACCAATTGCATTCGAGTGTCTCTCTTTAGCCATCCCCGATGGCACTGCCGTGTTCCACAGCACGACAGGTATGCACACCTATTCTAAGCTTCTCAACGACATCGGAAACATCGGAGCAGCGACATGACATAGAGTGGACACGAGATGGTTTTTTTATCTAGGTTTGGGACCCTCGTGAGGAGGTAAAGCCCCTACTCCTGCTTTGTTGTATTGCTCGCGTGCTTCGTGAGGATACAATGGTGGATCAATGTCTAGGGTTTGGGATCTCTGGGATCGACCTATTCTAAGGTAGGAGAAGGTCCCCTTATATAGTAGCATCGGGCCTCTTCCCCCAATTCTTGGGCGGGAAGGGTCACCAAAATGCCACCCCTCGATGTCACGGTTTATGAGACTACTTTAATTGAACTAAGTACAATTACCTAGGGGCTTCTCCATACCTCCATAAAGCTAACTCCGTTGGCGTCATTTTTTGCCACACGGTGCCATCGGCTCCCTCTCTTGCACCAAAATAACAAAGGGGAGAGATTCCAATGCCGAGGTCGTCTGTCCTCCTTTGGCACCAAAGGGGCCAGACCGACTTCTCTTTATCAAGGCATACCGGGTGGTCCTCAGGGTCACAACACCCCTTGTCGAGTTGCACTATCCTTGCTGCTTTGCAGTGAGATTACGAGGTATCCAAGGCCCAGGGCATGCCAAAATGTCACGTGGGGCTCACCTTCACAGGATTCCCTCTTAAAGTCGAGTTGTGTCGAGGCCAAGGCCTCGCGAGGGATCATCCCCTGGCGTCGCCTCCAGAGGCATCATAGCTTCGTAAGGGTGCCTCCACTCATATGTTGGACTTGTCAACCGTTGAGACGAGGCACCCTGGTTGCCAAGACCCTGACAGTAGCCCCCAGGCGCTTGCCGTGAACGTGTCCCTTGGTAGAAACGAAGGGGCAAGGGACCTAAAAGGGTTGATGGGTCCCGGTATCCTCTTGGTCAACATGATTCTACCCCGCGATCATCTCGACCATGCACATGAAACAAAGACGCGCCCTCCACCGTCGGACGCGGTAACACCCGCCTTGTTTTGGAGGTCGTTCCCATGACATGATAGCATGTGGGGGGGGGCTAGCGGTTAATGTCGCGTGCCCGACATAGTGACGCGTCCGTTCTTCTTGTATTTTCAAGTTGGGGAATGGGGCACTGCTCTCTATTCGACGCCATTTCCTCTGCTCCTCCCTCCTTCCTTCTTTTCTCACAGAGTCGGGGCCCTGTTCCTCTCAATGGCGCCCAAGCGTTTCTTCGTCGATGAGAAGGGCAAGTTCACGATGGTGGAGGTGGAGGATACCCCACCAGTATAGCGTGGCCATAGGAGGCCATGTGGAAGAGGTCACAAGAGGCGTGGAGGCCGTGGCGCCGTCCTAGATGACGCCTCTTCTCCCTGCACTATTGCGGTGGCCAAGGGGGAAACGCTAGCCCTGATTGTGGATATCAGGAGCGCCTCGTTAGGCTAGTAGGCATCTTAGGACGCGTGCCACTCTCACCCCCGGTTTCCCCTCCGACTATGGTCAAGGTCGAGGACAGACCCATGCCCGTCCGGGTCACTGACTTTGTCCTCATCCTTAGGGCTGATGACTGGTCCATGAGAGTGAAGCTTTCCACATGGTTCACTCTTGCTGCCTGGGGCCATATCCAGGAGAGCATGCGGATGAAGCACTCCGGTGGTGGTGATGGCTGGAGAATGACTGTCGAGTCCCCCGTGCTAGGCGTGATGTACCTTACTTCCGGTTGGAAGAACTTCATCCGCGACCACGAGATTGGCGCGACTCTGTGCTATGGCTCTGCTACGTCAACGGGAGGGACTTCACCAAGTCTATGTATGACCCACTATCGTGTCACGTCGACTACCCCCGCCACCTCTCGAGCATCTAGGTGGAGGTCTTGCTGGGGCCATCGTAGCGTCGATGGGGCCACCGGTCTTTGAAGGGTGGACGTGAAGCCATGATGGTCTCTAGACTTTTGCCTTGTAAGCTTTGACTGTAATGAACATCTTTAAGCAGACTCCTGTGCTAGTTGTCTTCCTTTTTGTGCGCTTTGTCGAGGCGCCAGCCCTCGAGCGAGATGGCATCCAGGATCCATCTTGCGGAAGCCGGTGGGAGTTGCTTGTGTGGTTATTTTGGGTGATATTCCTTGTGAGGTCCCTTTGACATGGATATACCCCACTGGTACATGACATTGGTATACCTGGTCCAGCACAAGGAAGGCCCACGTCAAGATACGCGGCCCATGAAGACTTCGGATGGCCCAAGTCCATGAAGTTTTCGACTCCTTGGAGGACAAGTCTAGATTAGATAGAATTTCAAAGGACACCAACCCTAATCTGTAACCAACTCGACCTACCCCTGAGACCTGGCCTATCTATGTAAAGTCCAGGAGGGCATGACGAGAAGGATCTCTTCCACCACCGCATACACACCTCCACGCCAGATTGCATCTACGCACCCCTGTAACTTCCGGTTCCGCCGTAATCAAGAGCAGACAAGCAGGAGTAGGGTTTTCCCTCCGGGGGCCTGAACCTGGGTAAACATCGTGTCCCTCGTTGCTTGTCTGTTAACCGTTCCGCAACTTCCAGCATCCCCATCTTCTCCAAAACCCAAGTCCATAACAATGGGCATTGACAAAATCAACCCTTGTCAATTGGGGCTGTCCGTGGGAAGGGGGGAAGCTGATCGTGCGGCCGTGATGGTTCCATCCAGAGCGATCTACAACTCATCGGAAACGGAGAGTCACCTCCTCTTCGGCACCTTCGACTTCACCGCCCACTCGCCGGCCACCCTGAGGGATTTCGAGTCTGTCGGCGATGGGCTTGAGATGTGTTCGGGAGCTTCTGCTTCCATGTGGGGCAGACCGGCACCCTCCGCCTCCCAGAGTGGGTGCCACCACCATCAGTTAGGCCTGCTTCGTGGGTCCCACCTATCGGCGCGTTACACGCGTCGACGCTGACAGACAAGTCAGATGACAGCGGCAACTACAACTCAGATCTGTGCGGCCCTCCCTCAGATGAAGGAACCTACAGTTCCAAATCCGAAAGCTGCGGCAGCAGCGATCCAATCCGCAGGCACTACCTATGCGCTGTTGTCATTAACAATGTAACGGATCTGCCGCCAGGTTCGAGTGCACAGCAAACACCCAACCCCCCTCTCAACCCACAAGCTGAGAACTGAGGAAACAGGGGAGATCCGCCTAACAGGCCTAACGAAGGCGAAACTCATGCCTACAACAAGATCAACCTCAATGAGGAAGGCTGGCGCCAAGCACGCGAAGCCGTGGCAGCAACATCATCCTACCTATGAATGCTTCACGGGATCTATTGACGACCTACCACCTCCTCCTCATCGACGAGCACAACCGACAAGTGAAGTTGATGGAGGAGCTTGACAAGCGCAAGAAGGCAGCTGCGGAATCCAGCGCGCGGCAAGCTGCGCTCTCTGCCGCTGGTGGCTCCAGTTCGCGTGGCAACAACGCCAACAAATACTGCTCCCGAATGGAGCACATGGACTCCGCCGCGCGACGTGATGTCACTCGGGCCCTCAACACGTCCTTTGTGATGATGGACATCCACAGCAACGTCATGCCAAAAACGCCGCAGGCTACGATCATCGCGGCCACTACATATCTCGCGTCCCATCCACCTTCGGTGGGCGACCTAAAGATCTCCATGCACAAGTCCGCGCTAGCCGGACTCAGACTCGTCGGAGCCGCGCTCCATGATGAGGCTCCTACGGAGCCGAAGAAGAAAGCTGCGGTCAAGTTCAACCGCATCCCTACGCCCTCATCCGAAGACGATGAGCACGACCTTCCCCGATGCCGCAAAAGCCCACAACGCCATAGTAGCAACTACGATGCTCGCAACGATCTCATCTAGAGCAAGATCGACAAGGCACCTGCCAAACGCGCGTGCTCGACCGAGTCCGAAGAAGAGGACGACAGGGAGCTATGTGGAGCCAGATGCTTCAGCAGATCCGTTCGGCGAACGCGGATGCCGAAAAATTTCAAGCTCCCTTCAGACAACCCGAAGTTCGATGGTACGCAAGAACCAAAGGCCTGGCTCGACGATCACCTGTTGTCAGTCAAGGTCCACGGCGGAAACAAGAACACCGCCCTACAATGCCTTTAGCTGCAGCTGACAGGCGTGGCCAGAGTCTGGCTCAACAGCCTATCCTCTGGCTCCATCAAAAGTTGGTAAGAGCTAGCATACATCTTCATCCACAACTTCAAGGGCACCAGCAAGAGGCCAACATCGATCGAAGAGCTACGGGCCTGCACCCAACGGTCCAACGAGTCCATCCACTCATACATACTCCACTGGTCCCACATCAAGAACTCTGCTGCTCACATCTCCGAAGAACAGGCAATCGACGCCTTCAAGGACGGTGCCAGGCGCCCAGATTTCAAGGAGGATCTTGGGCGCGTCAAGCCCAAGACGCTCGACCACCTCATTGACATCGCCAACTGGTGGGCAGATGGTGAGAATTCCGTTACCCTAGCACATTCGTATGACGAAGATGACTACGGACGCAGACTCGAACGCCACAACAAAAGAAGATCGCGCGTCTACGATGATCGCGATGGAGTCGACATGGTCGCGGCTGGATACGACGATTGATGCAACAATAGCAACCGCAGCAGCGGATACCGCGGAGGCAAAATACCGCACAAAATGCATGCCACAAACACATGGTGGCAACGCCAGAGCGCGACGCATATGACAAGTTGTCTGGTCCCTGCACCATCCACTTCTACATCGTCAAACATGATGGTAAGAAGAAGGCCAGCCACATTCTCAAGGACTGCCGCGAGTTCCAGAAGCTCAGCGAGGGTCTCACCCAAATGCGGCGCCAGATCGTGAACCCTGGATTTGGGACCACACCCGTACCAGGTCACATCGCCCATAGAGCTCCTTCACCACCACCCGTCGGACCATCGCAGCCGGCGATCGCACCAGCACCAAATAACGGTGAGGAGGGTACCTGCCGCCAAAAGGGTCCCTGATGATCCAGAAGGGGCGCCCAACCAACAGGGTGCAAAATAAGATCACCCGCCAAGTCAGCCTGGCCGTGACCTCTCCACCAGCCATACCTGACTACCTCAGTGGCTCAGTCCTGCATCACGTTCGATCGTTCGGATCACCCACTCTAGATAACTCGCCCAGGTCATGCTGGCCTGGTGCTCGAGGCGTAGATCGGAGGGTTCGAGATGAGCCACGTCTTCATGGACGGCGGCAACATCATCAATCTAATGTTCGCCAGCACACTCGCAGCGATGCGGATCCCGCTGTGCAGCCTGGAGAAATCAGACACGACATTCCACGACATAGTCCCAGGGAAGGGCATATACCCTATGGGCAAGATATGGCTCGACGTCATCTTCGGCCAGCCCAAAAACTTCAGGCGTGAGCGGCTAGAGTTCGAAGTGGTGGACTGGCCATCATAGTACCACGCTATCCTTGGGCGCGTGGCATTCACATGATTCTTGGTAGTACCGCACTATGCGTACCTGCTACTGAAGATGCCAGGACCTAGGGGCGTCATCACCATCTAGGGAATCTTCACCCGATCTAACCACTGCGACAGAGACTTCAACAAAATCTCCCAGTCATTTGGCATGCAAGAGGAGCTCATGAGGCTCAGAGAGGTGATAGACAACGGGGCACCCCCAGTCACCAGACAAAATGCACCCGATATGTTGTTTGACTCCATGGTCAACACAAAGAAGGTGCAGGTGCATGCGACGGATGCCTCCAAGACGGTGTTGATTTCCAATGACCTCAGTCCCGTGTAGGAAAGCGCGCTCGTGGAATTCCTCTGTGAGCACTGGGAAATTTTCGCCTGGTCTCCTGCAGATATGCCAGGAGTTCCCAGGGAATTCGCCGAGTATGCACTCAATGTGTTTCCGGACGCGAAGCCCATCAAGCAGTGATCCCACGACTGTCCGAACCAAGAGCTGAAGCCGTTGGAATCAAATTCAACAGACTGCTCGATGCCAACTTCAACAGGGAAATCAAGAAGAGCGAGTGGCTGGCCAACACCGTGCTGGTCCCCAAAAAGGACACGGACATCCTATGGATGTGCGTGGACTTCACATCGCTCAACAAGTACTACCCTAAGGACCACCTCCCTTTACCGCAGATCGATCAAATCATCGATTCGACTATAGGATGCGAGAAAATCTCCTTCCTCGACGTCTACTCAGGCTATAACCAGATTCGACTGAAGCTCAAAGATCAGGAGAAAACAACATTCATTACGCTGTTCGGAGTGTTCTGCTACAACACTATGCCCTTCGGGATGAAGAATGCATGTGCCACGTACCAGAGGTGCATGAAGGCATGCCTGAAAAACCAGATCGGTCGTAACATCCAAGTCTATGTCGACGACATAGTAATCAAGACCAGGAAGGCCAATACATTGATCGACGATCTCTGCGAGATGTTTGATAACCTTAATCACTGCAAGATCAAGATAAACCCATAAAAGTGCGCCTTCGGCGTCCCATCTGGCCAGTTACTCGGCTACTTCATCTCCCAGCGGGGGATTGAGGCGAATCCAAATAAAATCAGGGCCATACTGGCCATGGAGAAGCCGAAGAACCTCAAAGGTGTCCAGCAGCTGGCTGGGAAGATCACGACACTGAGCAGATTCATCAGCCGCATGGGCGAGAAGGCCCTACCCTTTTACCAGCTGCTGCGCAAAGCAGACAAGTTCGAGTGGACACCCAAAGCATACAACACATTCGAGGACCTCAAGTGGATGCTCTCCACCTTGCCTGTCCTGGTCACGCCAAAGGAACGGGAGCCTCTGCTGCTATACATTGCAGGTACACATCATGTGGTAAGCACCGTACTCGTGGTCGAGCGACCCAAATATGGCAAGACCCACGGGGTCCAATGCCCAATCTACTACCTCAGCGAGGTACTGACCCCAACAAAGCATAGGTACCCTCACTACCAGAAGCTCGCCTACGGCGTATTCATGATAGCTCATCAAATGTGCCACTACTTCCAGGAGCATCAGAGAATGGTCGTCAACGACGCCCCGTTATCAAACATCCTGAACAACCCCGAAGCCACGGGGCGTGTATCCTTGTGGGGCATCAAACTATCCCCTCTGGATATAATCTACGAGCGACACACTGCCATTAAGTCTCAGGTCCTCCCTGACTTCCTCGTCCATTGGATGGAGCTCCAGCTACTGGATACTCCGGACATGTCGCAATCCTGGATGATGCACTTCGACGGCTCCAAGCGTGAGCATGGAGGAGGAGCCGATGTCATACTGACGTCCCCTCAAGGCGACAAGATGAAGTACGTCCTTCGGATGAAATTTCGCGCCTCCAACAATGAGGCCGAATACGAAGCCCTCATCCACGGCATGAGGATGGCCAAGATATGCGGCGCAACACACCTCGTAATCTACGGTGACTCGAATCTTGTCGTCCAACAGACAATGAATGAGTGCGACGCTCACAACGCCAACATGATCGCGTACCGCGCGCTCTACAACTCACTCGAAGGAGACTTTGACGGCTACGAGCTTCGCCACGTCGGCAAAGAAAGCAATGAACAAGCTGACAGGCTCGCCAACATTGGATCCACCTACGCACGGGTGACACCAGGCGTGTTCCTCGAATAAATCTGCGTACCCTCTATCAAGAGGAAATTCCCAAAAGGCTCAGCCGAATAAGCAGAGCACTCGGGGGCTGCGCCACCTGAAGGACAGGAGGGACCCGAAAATCTCGACACCGAGGCCGAGCTTGTCAGACTAATGCAGGTCATGGTGGTTGAAGAGACGTGGACACAGCCGTACCTTCGGTACCTAATAAACAACCAACTGCCCGATGACCCGACAGATGTCCGACGCATATCTCACTGGTTAAAAGCCTTCACCATCATCAACAGCGAGCTGTACAAGCACAACATTTCGGGTGTGCTCCAATGGTGCATCACCATCGGTGACGGCAAAAGCATCCTCCAAGACATCCATGAGGGTATTTGCGGCCATCATGCAGGCAATCGCTCCCTAGTAGCCAAATCTCTACGAGATGGGTTCTACTGGCCAACCGCCATGAACGACGCCAAGGACATTGTCCAGAGGTGCAACGCCTGCCAGCGATACACAGACAAGCCACACACGCCTGGATCCGAGCTGAGGCCCATACCGCTGGCCTGGCCCTTCGCCCATTGGGGCATCTACATGATCTGCAAACTGCCAAAGTCCTCGCCAGGAGGCCACGTCTTCCTCCTAGTCGCAGTCGACAAATTCACCAAGTGGATCGAGGCCATGCATGTTGTTGGGGATATTCTATATGGGTATCCTCATAGCATGTCTCTTATCCGACTAACCCGGATGGCCCATAGTCGGTAACACGTCCTATGGCCTGCTGGGCGACCCAGTTAGGTGGATCTAGAAGGGAGGCCCATGCCGGATAAAGGAAGGCTACGGTGGAGTCACCAGCGTACCCGGAGCCTTGGAGTGCAAGATACACAAGACTAGTAATAGACGGTGTAGGACTCTATAACCTGTCCGGCTAGGACTTTTCCCTGTAACCCTAGGACCTGGCGACTATATAAGTCGGGCCTATGGGAGCCTTTAGGGCACAATCTCAAACAATAACTTAGACTTTATAGTCACCTCGCACAGCGAACCTAATCTCTGTAACTCAGCGTATTGCCATTATAGTGATTTATAGCAGGAGTAGGATTCCGCCACCGTTGTGGGATCTAAACCTGGGTAAGTTGTGTTACCTCGTACCCGTCAACCGTCCGCCTTACCCCACGTCTCTAAACACGCACTGTGAGGACCCCTCCATGGCGTACTCATCGGCAATACCACGACAGTTGGCGCCCACCGTGGGGCAAGAGGCGCTTCAGGCTCTTCAGCGGGCGAGGACCAAGATCTTCGCGGGAATCGGTGAAACCATAGCCATCGCTCGCGTTCTCTTCTCCGGCAACATTACGATCGTCCCCCCGACGAGTTCTGGATCCCGGCGTAGACGAACCCTACACGGTGTTCGATCGTTCCTATCGGAGACATCCACCTCTTCATCAGCGAAACCGACTCGGGCACTAGTTCCCTGGGAGTCGGAGGAGCATCAAGACCCGCACGGACCGCCTACGGGCAGGATACGTTCGCGGAAGGATCGATGTCGGATCTCTCTTCGGAGTTTGCCGACAAAAATCGGAAAAATTCAAGACCCGCACGAACCGCCTATGGGCAGGATACGTTCGCGGAAGGATCGATGTCGGATCTCTCCTCGGAGTTTGCCGGCAAAGATCGGAAAAATTCAAGACCCACCCAAACCGCCCATGTGCAGGATATAAAGGTGGAAGATCACTGCAAATCTGCCGGCTTTGTCCGTGCGTCTGGACAACAGAGATCCAAGTTCGTCGGCGTGGTTACCATCTTCGATCTGGCGCGCTGCATTCAGAGAGAGGGCGAAAACCCCCGCGACTACCTCGCCAGGTGGCTACATATACGAGCCGACCTGGCTAATTACCCCAATGATGATGCCATCTATCACTTTGTGGAAAGACTGGACCACGACACGCTTCTCCGACACTCTCTAAGACGGCAACAGGCGTCAGGACGCCTCACCTTCGAAGGCATGGTGAACACCGTCAACAACTACGCGAAGGCTGAAGCGGTAGATCAGACAGCGCTTGCGCTCATTGACGGAGCACCTCCGATTCAGCCACCACCACCGCCTCCGGCCGCCATCATCGCAGCAGCGCCACCACCTCCAGTCATCGTCGAGGCCGTTGCACCTCCACCGCCCGTCATCGAGGAAGTCCTAGCACCCTCCGACTCTGTCATTGACGCGCTTTATGCTGATTTCAGTGCAGATTCAGAGGAAATAGACTTCAGTCTAGAAGAGCTAGACTCCGCTATGCAGGAGATGGAGGAGGAGTACTCGCGCGACAAACAAGCCAATAACACCGTCATGTCCCGAGGGGTGTTCGTCACCATTGGGACAGCGATGGATGAAGACCAGCCCGGGCAAGCTCCGCCTACGGCGCTGGATAAGGGGAAGGGGCCACTTATTGCCGCTGACAATGATCGCGCAAGAGTCATGCCTCCCCCGCCTAATCCAGTGCAGCAGCCGCAGGAACTCGGCACCGGTCCGAGCAACAACAACACCACAAACTTGCCGCCTCCAGCATTTACGTCGGCAGCAGCCCATGTTACTCCAGCTGATAGAGTGATGTACGGCAATCTCCTCGTTGAGCCACTAACTGTTAATCATATCCCGAACGTGACTCAGCTTGGCGAAGCGCCCGGCAAGCTGGAGGAAGCGCAAGCCATCGCGGAGCAAGGCGCTAAACTAGATCAAGATCTGGTCAACACGCAGAAGTCCATAGAAAACGCTAGAGCAATGGAGGCCGAGTACAAGACTCTGCTCCAGCAGCAGAAGGCCAAGAAGGCTCCGGCTCGTGTCATCAACGATCCTGGTGTACGGCGCAACCTAGGATGGGCTCCCTCGAAGCCGGCACAAGCCAAGCCATACATTGACAGTGAAGGCAAGCAGGTGATGCCCACCCCACTCCTTAGCCTCGCAGTCGCCAAGACCCTTATGGAACAGGATAGATCGCCTGAAGCAGTGGAACAGGTCTAAGACCTAGTGGCCAAGGCAGTAAAGCAGCAGGAAAAGGCCACCTCTCAGAGGCTTGAGTCTGACCCAGCGCTCTGCCGATCTAGCCAGTACAAACCGCCAAGGGACAGATCTCCTCAGGATGTCGGATCGCGGACGGGTTCATCAGAACAAAGACGGAGGGATGCACGTAAGAGGAAGGATTCTATCGCCATATCCTCCGACCATAGAGAAAGAGCCCAACCTCGCCGCCCATCGCCACCGCCCCGATCCCCCGACGTTAGGAAGACTACAAGGCTCACCGTCGCACGGATATGCCCCCACCAAAGCAGTGTGGCATTGTCATCCGCAACAACACGGAGCAGACCCGTCATGACGGAAAGCACAACGAAGGACATAAGAGCAGGTCGCGCCATGACCCTCCGCGTCCGACAAGCAACCATGACAGGCGTGAAGCGTCGCAGGAGGGTAACAGCAATAAGGCTAACCCACCGCCACCTCCGCCTCCGTCGCCGCCAAGCAGTCACCATGGCGGAGGAGGCCCACGTCATTCACGCATCCCATCCCCTATTGACAAAAGAAGAAGAACCCGGAGCCGTACGATGCACGTTCGCGGATTGATAAGATTCACGAGGCCCGGGAAGGATCATACCTGGGACCATGTTGTTTTGGACCTGCAATACGGTCCGCAACTTACCCCAAAGGTTTCCGGATTGACAAGACCATCAAGCCCTATGACGGCACCGCCAAGCCTGCCACATGGTTGCAGGACTACGGCAACGCGGTGGAGATTGCCGGAGGCAACCCCAACGTCGCCGTCAAGTACCTCCCATTAATGTTGGCGGGTACGGCCCGTCAATGGATCGACGACTTGCCGGAGAAATCTATCTACAACTGGCTGGACATGCAAGAAGCGTTCACCAAAAACTTTGAGGGTACATACAAGAATCCCTGCATGGTGGGCGATCTACAACGGTGCGTGCAAGAGAAAGACGAGACATCTCGCGCCTACCTCTCCCGCTGGCTGGATATGAAGAATTCCTGCGCAGGAGTGCACACCCAGACCGCCATGGCCGCCTTCATTGATGGGTTGCTCCGACATAAGCTGACGCGCTTGCAGGACAATCATCAGCTGGACTTGAATCAAATGATTCAGTTAGATAGTGAGTTCGCAGCTGCCGACGACGACGCTCGTGGCTCTTTGCCGGCAACGGCCGTTCCAACTCAAGCTCGGAGGAACAGCAGTACAAAGCGGAAAACCACTCCAGAAGAAAAGCAATCTACCGACATGGTTGCCATGACTTTTGCAGGATGAGGCGAAGGCGGACAACATGGCCGAGAAAGGGGAGCAGGCCGCGGGCAGCAGCGAGGAAGTGAAACCAACTCGGCGCCGCTCCGCGTTCCCCAAACCTACGAAGAGTACCACGATATGCCATGCCTCGTACACCTCGACGCCAACAACAAGGTCACCCATACCAATCGACACTGCAAGTTCGTCAACGACCTCAAGGAAGACCCGGAATCCGGCTATAAGCAAAGTCGGAAGAACAGACCGCGAGGCAAGGGCAAGGGGAAGAAGAAGGAGGAGGAGTCCAAGGATTCAAGTGACATGGACGAGGACATTGACCCCAAGCACGCCGCCAAGAGCGACGACAAGGGAAAGAACCCCTTCGCAAAGAAGGCCCCAATCTACCACACTTTCCTTGGCACCCCCACCGTGCGACAACAGAAGACCTCTCTAAGGATCCTGATGGCTACTCTCCCCCCAGTTTCCACAGTACCTGCGCTGGTCGGAGGTACCAATCACTTGGGACAGGACGGACCACCCAGACCTTGTGCCCACGGAGAACCAGTACGCCATGGTCATCAACCCATTGGTTGACGGAGTGGAGTTCACCAAGTGCATGGTGGATAGTGGAAGCAGCATCACCATCATGTACCTGGATACACTGCAGAAGATGAACTTGACGGAGGCGAACCTAAGGAGGACCAACACCGTGTTCCATGGCGTAGTGCCTAGTCGGGAGGCTCGGTCCCTTGGGTGCATCACACTTCAGGTAGCCTTTGGCGACGTTAATAATTACCGCCAAGAGCGCATGACCTTTGAGGTAGTCCCCTTCAAGAGCGTGTACCACGTCATATTCGGCCACAACATATTCCACACGTTCATGGCCAAGCCATGCTTCGTCTATAACAAGCTCAAGATACCCGGACCGAACGGTGTCATCACTGTATCCGGAAGCTTTACCAAGGCAAGGGACTACAAGATCAATGAAGCAGCCGTTGCAGAAGCTGTCCTCTACAGCGAAGAATTCAAGGAGATCCAGAGCAAGGTCAATGACTCAGAGATGCCCGCGTCGAAGAGGCAGATCTCCGACTCCGCTCCTGCGTTCAAGGCCGCCATCGAGACCAAGCCGGTGGAACTTGTGGTAGGCGATGCCTCCAAGACCGTCGCCATTGGAACGAACCTGGATCCCAAATAGGAAAGCGCGCTCGTCGAGTTCCTCCGTGAGAATAGGGACATCTTTGCCTGGAAACCTGCCGACATGAAAGGTGTACCTAGGGAACTTGCCGAGCACAACTTAAACGTAGATCCAAAATGTAAACCAGTGAAACAACCTCTACGACGCTTCGGAGATGAGAAGAGACGCGCCATTGGCAAAGAGATAGCTAGGTTACTTAAGGCTGGTTTTATCCGAGAAGTCCTTCACACCCGATGGGTGGCCAATCCTGTACTTGTCCCCAAAAAGGGAACTACTGAATTAAGAATGTGCGTTGATTACACCGGCTTGAACAAAGCATGTCCCAAAGATCCGTTTGCTTTGCCTCGCATTGACCAAGTCATTGACTCGACGGCTGGCTCGGAACTTTTGTGTTTTCTCGATTCATACTCAGGATACCACCAAATCAAAATGAGGAAGTCAGACCAATTGGCCACTTTGTTCACTACCCCTTACGGCACGTTTTGCTATGTCACGATGCCCTTTGGGCTGAAAAACGCAGGTGCTACCTACCAGCGGACAATGCAACGTTTCCTTCATGACCAAATTGGTCGGAACGTTCACGCCTATGTGGACGATATTGCGGTGATGTCTAAAAAATCAAACGACTTAATCTCCAACTTAAAAGAAACCTTTGATAATCTCCGGAAATACAACATGATGCTCAACCCTAAGAAGTGCGTCTTCGGGGTTCCAGCCGGCAAACTGTTGGGCTTCATCATTTCCAAGCGCGGAATCAAGGTCAACCCGAAGAAAATCAAGGCCATCTTAAACATAAACCGTCCGACATGCCTAAAGTACATCCAACGACTAACAGGTTGTGTTGCAGCAGTTAGTCGGTTCGTCAGCCGACTTGGAGAGAAGGCTCTGCCGCTATACACGTTGCTGAAGAAGGCGGACAAATTCACATGGATAGACGAGGCAGATGCAACATTGAAGCAGCTCAAGGAGATTCTTCCCTCGGCGCCCATCCTTGCAGCACCCGAGCCTGGAGAGCCCCTATTAATTTACATGGCAGCGACCAACCGGGTTATCAGCATCGTCGTCGAGGTAGAGCGGAAGGAACCAGACTATGAGTACGGAGTTCAACGACCAGTTTAGTACGTAAGCGAGGTCTTGACGGATTCCAAGCAGCGTTACCCGCACTACCAAAAGATAGCTTATGGAGTATTCCTTGCTTCTCGGAAGTTAAGGCACTACTTTCAGGAGCACCCAATCATAGTAGTGAGCAAGACTCCACTGTCCGACATTATTAACAATAGCGACGCTACAGGAAGGGTCGCGAAGTGGGGCATTGAACTTGCCGCCTTAGATATCACCTACAAGAGACGCGACACTATCAAGTCACAAGCCTTGGCGGATTTTATTGCAGATTGGACGGAGATGCCAGATGCTACTCCGTTACCAGAACCAGAGTACTGGGTGATGCACTTTGACGGATCAAAGTTGCTTAACGGCTCGGGGGCTGGTGTATTGCTACAGTCACCAAAATGAGACAAGCTACACTACGTTCTGCAGATCCACTTCGAGGCTACAAACAACATGGAGGAGTATGAAGCACTCATTCATGGATTGCGTGTAGCCAAGGATATTGGCATCAAGCGCATAGTTTGCTGTGGAGATTCCGACTTGGTTGCCCAGCAGGTGGCTGGCACCTGGAATGCGCGGAACCCTATGATGGCGGCATATCGTGACGAAGTGGACGAGATAGCCAAGAGCTTCTTCGGCTACGAAGTCAAGTATGTGCCTAGGGAGCAAAGCGAGGCGGCTGATCTATTGTCTAAACTTGGATCAGGGCGCAAGCAAATTCCTCCAGGAGTTTTCCTAGAGCATCTACGCACACAATCCGTGAAGGGCGCCGACTTCGACAACCCGGATAGAGATGATTCTTTCGTCAACATGGTGACAAAGATCCCTCCGGCTTGGACAAAACCGTTCATGGAATATCTCGAACACGGAACCTTGCCCGACGACGAGGTCGAAAGACGGTAGATAGTACGACGAGCAAAGGGTTATACCATAATCAATGGGCAACTCTACAAAAGGAGCACTACTGGTGTATACCAAAAGTGTGTTTCCCAGCTAGAAGGTATGGAAATCCTACGCGAAATCCATCTCGGAGATTGCGGGCATCACGCCGCTCCTCGATCGTTGGTCGCGAAAGCCTTCCGGCAAGGATTCTCTTGGTGACACGAAGCGGACGCCGACAAGCTGGTTGAGACATGCACATGATGCCGATGATTATGCCCGACAACCACATGTTCTGGCGAAGAATTGCGAACAATACCAATAACTTGGCGTTTGCGATGCAGGGGCTAGACATGGTGGGGCCGTTACAAATGGCACCGTGGATTACACATCTGCTTGTAGTTGACAAATTCACCAAATGGATAGAAGCTAAACCCATTAGAAAGCTTGATGGGGCAATCGCCTCGTGTTTGTCCGGGATCTAGTGGTGAGATTTGGTCTCCCACATAGCATCATCACCAACAATGGAAGCAACTTGTCACTCGGAGAAGTGGAGGCCTATTGCTGGGACAAAGGCATCCGACTTGATCTTGCATCTGTGGCACACCCACAATCCAATGGTCAAGTTGAGCGAGCCAATGGATTAATTCTGCAGGGAATCAAGCCACATCTTGAGGCACCGCTACATAGAGCAGCTAGAGCCTGGGTGGAAGAATTGCCATCTGTGCTGTGGAGTTTACGAACTACACCCAACAGATCCACCGGCTACACCCCCTATTTCATGGTATATGGAGCAGAAGCCATCCTACCTTCCGACATCCTCCACGATGCACCAAGAGTTGCCGCTTACGACGAAGATGATGCTGAAGAATCCAGACGCCTAGATGCGGACCTTCTCGAGGAGGAGCGTGTTTTGGCATGCCAAAGATCTGCCATCTACCAGCAGAAGCTACGCAGCTACCATAGTCGCCGCGTTCGACATCGCTCGTTTAAAGAGGGGGATTTGGTGCTCCGACTTAAACAGAAAAAGTCACACAAATTATCCCCGCCATAGGAAGGACCGTTCATCATAAGCAAGGCGCTGCTCAATGGGTCTTACTACCTTGTCAACAATCGTGAGCTCAAGGATAGACCCAACAAGGATCATAAGCGTAAGCGACGTGACCCAGATGATGACTACCCGGAGCTTGATCGGCCATGGAACATAGCACAACTACGTCCTTTCTACACTTAGCATTTTTTATCTAATCGTGTACCTCTTATATGATCAATGAAATAAAGCTCTTTGGTTCACTCATATTGCTGAGTCTTTTACCTCCTTTAGTGTTCATTTTTGGATCATATTAACCTTTATGCACAAGCTTTGCGATTGCACTTGTGAAAATTCCGCCTACGGGCGTTAGCTTAAGTTTTCTGGTCTACACGTTCTTTGTTGTTTTTATGTGGATTCTGGAGTAGTGACTTTCGGCACTTGTTGTCGGCGATTTTGTGCTCAGGTTATTGACGGTGCCATTGGGCATCATCACCTAAGCGCATGGTTCCGACAACGAGTCTTCCGACTCACGAAAATTCAAGCATAAAAACCAAAGTAATGGATAAGCCAGCACTTGCTTAAAAAATATATACATACTGGGCATTAATTCTTAAGTAGCAGGATACGACAACCACTGTTTTCCGCCTTAAGATTACATCACCAAGTTTTTTCAATGCACACTCCAGAGGTGAAACAAGAATTACAAAGTGTTTTTCACTCCTTGGGCGCAGGGGACTTGGAGGCCGCATCATCATCGGCCGGAGATTCACCCTCAACGTCGCCACTGTGAGGAGACTCGGAGGATTCAGGGTTGGCTTTGTCAAGAAAGTTCCTGGGAACGAAGACGTCGACATCCACCAACTCGGCAACCCTGGTGTCATAACCCGCGAGTGATGACAGGATGGCTTCGTGATCGATCTCTTTGCCGTCATCATCTACGTCGGGAATACCAGATGTCACCCTGTCGATGTCGGCACCTTCATAGTGTGCCTTCACCATGGACAGCGCCATCCTTGCACCAGCCCGTGCACATGAAGCTTTCCAGCTTGCGACACGCTCGGGGGCTCGGCGCAGAATCTCCGAGTACTTCACCATGGAGTCAGAGGCCTTGATATAAATTTGGAGGGGCTGGGCGATTTCCTTGGCTTGTGTGATGGCGGTGTTGATGAAGTTGCCGGCAAGAATCATGCATTCTTTGTCCGAAGGAGGCGAGCGGGTTAAGCCCAGGGGCGCTGAAAATTCCGACAATGATTGCATGAGTTCAAAAATTCTAAGTATCCAGACTACAGAACTACAAGGCGGAGGACACTTACTGAAGATGCTGGCCTTAGACTGCCAGACGACGTCCGCCAAGGATTCCTTCTCTTGTTGGAGGAGCTTGAACGCCTCGCTATGGCGAAGGTTTTGCTCATCGGCAGCTTGCTTCTGATCCTTTAGGATAGCAAGCTCCTCCTTCAAGCGATTGATCTCGGCGGAAGTGGAGTCCTGTAGGGCTTTCATGGAATCCTCGTGCATCGTCAGCATTTCTTCCCTCTCCTTCTTAAGGATCTTGTTCTCGCTGTCCAGCTGCTGAATGTGCTTGGACTGCTCGACAATATCCTTGTCCTTGGCGACATGCTCTGCAAGTCGGAGAAAACAAAGTACACAGTGAGTACTCGGAGATTATGGGCACAAAAGTAAGACGGAAATGCGCAAAAAGAAAACAGACTCTTGTTTTTGATGATCTGTTCCTTCAAGATGGCGGTTTTACCCTTTTCAGCTTCAAGGTCCGCCCGCATCTTCTGGTACTTATCATTGGCCATGCCCCTCCGAGCATTCTCGTTCTATGGAAACAAATACAAAGTCAAGACGTTGTTTAGTCTACTTGGAGCCCCTAGTCGGAGATTTTCCATCTAGGCGCTCGGGGGCTACAACGAAAGATTTTAACTTAGCAGTATGCTTAGCTTTTCTTTAAGCATCTAGTCGGAGCCAATTCAGTTCTCAACTAGAAGCTTGGGGGCTACAGTATAAAGTTTTAACTCGGAAAATACTTAGCTTTTCTTTGAGTATCTAGTCGGAACTAATTCAGTTACAACTAGAGGCTTGGGGGCTACAACACTTAAAATTATGAACACTGTGTATGCTATTCTTAAAGCATCTAGCCGAAATAATTTCTTTCATCTAAATGCTTGGGGGTACAGTGAGAGTTTTTTCTAACTTAGTCACTCTTAGAGCATATAGATGCAAAACCAATGGTTTTCCGTCTACATCCTCGGGGGCTACAGTGACATACTCATACAAAATGCAAAAGGTAAAGTAAAACTTACAAGTGCGATGATCTTGAGGTTTGTAGCACTCTCAGCCAGCAGCTTGCCAAAGGAAACGCTGTTGCTTCGCAAGATGTCTGCTTGACGGAGTAGCTCCTCGAGACCGCACGTTGGAGATGACGACACTCCTCCAGGAACCATAGTTGTGCTACCCGGCGTAAGCACCGGGAAAATAATCTTCGGCAATTCGAAGGGTTTCTGGGGAGTAGAGGCGCCGCCTTCGGCAGAAGTACCAGCACCCACCACCGCCTTGCCGCTACCGATGGCATCCTTAGCCGGAGCTTCAGCCATTTGAAGAGCAGCGCTCTCCTGCGTCGCCTGCTCTTCGACAATTGCGAGCTCGGTAGAGGCGCCAGAATCCACTTCCATAGCGGAAGGGCCTGGTGCTTCCTGGGCTTGGGAGCTTGTCGGAGCGGAGGCGGGCTTGACGGCAGGAGTAGAAGGGGTGATGGCGGGGGAAGAGTCGCGATGCAGCATATCTTTAATATTTTTAGAAGCCCCAAGAGTCTTGGAGGACTTCTTGAGGCTGGTTGTGGCTTTCTTCCTGAAACGTGCAAAATGCATAAGTACAGGAATAAGACAGATAAATGAGACAATGTCGGAGAATGAGAAGCTTACACTAAGGGGGGGCGCTTTAGCAAACATCCCGGTGGATTTCTTCTTTTCCGCCTCCAGGGCGGCAGTACTCTTTTTGGAGGCTCCACCCTCCGTCTTCTTTTTCTTGCCTCCGTCAGCAGCGTCAGAGGTGGAGCTCTTCCGCTTTCGCGCCAACGGGGCATCATCGTCGGACACGACCGTGACTTCCTTCATCTTGGGATCATAGATTTGGGCAGCCAGGTTGCCCTCCTCTAGATTGCTAAGCTGTTAAGTGAGAAATCATTGTGTTAGACAAGATGGTATTAGCAAGACGGAAAAACTGGAGCAATGTCATACACGGAAAATAAATGTCTACCTTTGGGCACTTTCCGTCTACGAACATGTCGTAGGTGAGGGTGAAGCCACGCTTCTTGTCCTTCACCTTGACGATGTCCTTAAGGCGGAACTTGACGGAGTCGCTCGAGAAGTTGTCCTCAGAGATCCGGAGGGTATCCCTTCGGTCGCTGTTGTACTCGTGCATAAGCTTCGTACGGTGCTGCAGAGGTTGGATCCGCCTGATGAACCAGCACATGGCTAGGTCCAAGCCGGTTAGACCCGTCTCTACAAACCACTCTATCCGCCTTATTGCACGAGAAGCGTTGAGGTCGGAGGGAAGGGAGGCATGGGATCGCCATGTGGGGACTTCGGCGGAGGCTCCATCCACAAAGTCCGGGTACGTTACTTCTCGGCTCGCCAAAGGAATGCCGGGGCCGTAGAAGTACGTCCGTTGCCAGTTCTTGCACGACTCGTGGCTGATGATGTCGGGGAACCGCCGGACAGGACGGATCTTGAAGCTGATGGTGCCGCAGTTTCTAAGCTCCTCCTTGCTGTGTCTGGCTTCACGTTTGACGGTGAAAAAGTACACAAACAAATCTAACCTAGGCCTAATCCCTAGGTAACCCTCACAAAGTGCCGCGAAGTTGCTAAGCACTAGGATACTATTGGGGGAGAGGTTGTGGGGTTGGACCTTGAAGTGATTAAAGACAGACAGGAAGAAGTGGGAGATGGGCAGAGAAACGCCGCGTACCAATTGCGCCTTGAGGTATACTTTCTCTCTGGCTTGGGGAGAAGGGGTCACCTCGCCGGCCGGCGCCACCCGCCAGGCGAGCCCCTCCGTCGCAGGGAGATAACCCTCAGCGACCATCTCTTGGATGTCGTGGCCGGTGATGTCCGAGCTGCGCCAGTCGCCTTTGTGCAAGTCTGGATCCTCTTCCAGGGGCTCCAGTGCTTCCAGGTTATGGTCGCCGCCGGTGGTTTCTATCACCACCGATGCGGGGATAACCAGGCCCTCTGGGGGCACGACGATGGAGCTCGCTGGCTTCGCCGCGGCTTCGCTCGACGCCGCCATTGACGGGGATGAACTGCTGCTAGCCATGGAGGAAGGAGAAGACGCGACTGGTGCAGGAAGCAGGGCTAGGGTTTCTCGAGGTTTTTGCGGAGAGCTCGAGGAGGCGCGCGGCTGGAGGAAGAAGACGATGACGCGAGAGAATGGGGTGAAAAAGTGGCAAGTGTCCCACGGTCACTATTTATCTTACTCTGCGTCAAGATTCGTGCAGCTAATCAGACGGTTGCCGCGTAGACGACGTGTCCGTGAACGTGCGCGGTAATTTCGCCACGTCTCCAACCGTCGCCGCCAACGGTTCGTATCGCTCGCACGGGAAAATCGGATATGATTATGTTCTCTGCATGTGTGAGTTACGAGGCGTCGCTGACCTACATCCTACGTCGCCTTAACTGACATGGTAGATAAGCCGTCCCATCGGAGATTTCGGCATGGACGGATTTAATCCGACAACGGGAGCGTACGATGGAAGATTCAACATTTCTCCGACTTACTCATAGAAGACGGAGAAAACCTTGCAGGGTTCTTTGGGAGAACTACAAGATATTGCTTGACGATTTGCCGACATCCATCTAGACGGAGCATTCCACGAGAAGAGGCAAGACGACACAAGATCTCGGAGTTCTCTGGGGGCTACTGTTGGGGATATGCTATATGGGTATCCTCATAGCATGTCTCTTATCCGACTAACCCGGGTGGCCCATAGTCGGTAGCATGGCCTATGGCCTACTGGGCGGCCCAGTTAGGTGGATCCAAAAGGGAGGACCATGCCAGATAAAGGAAGGCTATGGTGGAGTCACCAGCGTACCCGGAGCCTTGGAGTGCATGATACACAAGACTAGTATTAGACAGTGTAGGACTCTGTAACCTGTCCGGCTAGGACTTTTCCCTGTAACCCTAGGACCTGGCGACTATATAAGTCGGGCCTATGGGAGCCTTTAGGGCACAATCTCAAACGTTAACTTAGACTTTCTAGTCACCTCGCATAGCGAACCTAATCTCTATAACTCGGCGTATTGCCATTATAGTGATTTATAGCAGGAGTAGGATTCCGCCACCGTTGTGGGATCTGAACCTGGGTAAGTTGTGTTACCTCGTACCCGTCAACCGTCCGCCTTACCCCACGTCTCTAAACACGCACTGTGAGGACCCTTCCATGGCGTACTCGTCGGCAATACCACGACACTTGTCACTAACCAAAGCGGCAAAACTGTCATCAAATTCTTTGAGTCCATTGTTTGCAGATTCGGCGTGCCTCATAGCATCATAACGGATAGCGGCTCGAACTTCATCTCGAAGGAATTTCAAGCCTTCTGCGGGAACCTAGGCATCAACATATCCTACGCCTCCGTGGCGCACCCGCAGACCAACGGACAGGTCGAAAAGGCTAACGGCCTCATAGGCAACGACATCAAGAAGCGCCTGCTATGCCCACTCAAAAGGCTCGCGGGAGCCTGGGCAGATGAGCTACCCTCTGTTCTCTGGAGCCTGCGTACAATGCCAAACAGCTCAACCAGCTACACGCCCTTCTTCATGGTGCACAGAGCCGAAGACGTACTACCTACCGAGGTACGCCACAAGTCCCCATGAGTCATCGTCTACAGCGAAGCCGAATCATCGGCAACACTCGAAGAGGCCGTCGACACACTCGATGAGGCACGCGACATCGCCGTGGCTCGCTCCGCGGTCTACTAGCAGAGCCTCGACAACTATCACAGCCGTTGGCTGCGCCCAAGGTCCTTCGTCGAAGGAGACCTCGTCCTGTGACTCAAGCAAGAACAACCCAAGAAGCTCGAGTCACCCTGGGGAGGACCCTACATCGTCACCGAAGTCATCCCAGGTGGAGCCTATCGCCTCATGGATGTCGCATCATGAGTCGAATACTCCAACCCCTCAAACGTCGCACAATTGTGACGCTTCTACCCCTAGTTACCCTTTACTTTCAATAAGGCTACTCAGCCAAGGCTACTCAGCCGAACAATGTAACTCCTCGTTTTCCATGAATAAAAGCTAAGTTCCTTGGCCCAAATATCTTTTCTCCTTACATTATTTCTCGCTGAATACACTCGGGGGCTACACCTCACCTCACGACTTTGTCGACTAAGAACAATGCATACAACCTGAGTAGCTGACCACATCAGGCTAACGAAAAGGACATGCACATAACAAAGCACCACATGCTAATACATAATAAAAATTTACAAAGGGCATTACGCGCCCACTCGAATAAATACACAATTTACATCATCTGTTTTCCTTACAGGATCTACCTATTCTGGAGCATTACATTCGCCCGCTGCTCGAACAAATCTACAATCTCCTCAGCATGCTGTGCCACAACCGCATAATGAGGGCGCATGTCCCATAGGCTACCATCCGGTCGAAGGGGAGGCCCAGTCGCCACCTCCGCAAGATTAACATCACAACGATGCAACCGCACGAGAGACAAGGCAGCCTTCACCCCAGCAATCAGCTGATGCCGCACCAACTCTTTGACGTGGCCCACATTCCGAAATTTCGCAAGAAGACCCCAAAAATTGGAAGGCACAACATCCAAGGGGAACATGATGGACCAAATGGCTGCAAGATAAGACCTCGCCTGCCAAAGCACCCAAAGAACCTGGTGTACGCGATCTTGCACCGTCGCAAGGATGATGGCTCAATCACGGTCCATCCAGAAGAAACTACCAGCCTACAGGTCCTGTTGCATCAAGCAGTTCATCCGAATCACGTCATGCTCCTTCTCTTCCCTTGGAACGAGATTCACATCTACACCAAGCACGGAATGAGACGGCATACAAATAGGGTGCACCCTAAATAACATCGGTTCACAAAGATTTACATTGAAGTTGCTCACCCATCTGCCGCAACTCCCCAAGCAAGAATTCCTCCCTGGCCGTGGCTCGCTCAGCCTTGGACTTCCACACATCCGCGTGGGCTCGAATGTTAAGGATGTCCTTCTCCAAGCTGCGGACACAATCACGCAGAAAAGCCAATTGCGACGCATCATCCAAAGATGGTCGCGACTTAGGAGCATTCGGAGTGACAACTAGAACCTCACCCAAAGGACCCTAAAGGCAAATAAGCAAGCATGGACATGACAAGCACTTCTAGCAGCAGCTCAAAAGACAAACTTATATACATAAATAACGCCACCTCGTGGCATAATTGGACTTGTTCATTAGCAAGATGTTACAAAAGGAAGCAAAAGAACAAACTATACTAGCTATAATACATGGGCCTAAGCACCCGCATCTGGAGCAGCCTCGGAGACAGAATGCCTGCTCTTGGCTTCATTCTGCTGCATCACCGTGTAATCAGCCAGGAGGTCGATGAGCTTAGGCCCATAGTGCTAACAACGAGAAGCAAAGAGGCAGAAATCTACCTCTGAGCCATCCGCCGCCGTTGGCATCCTGGATGTGACCTGAGGCATGTCCAGTTCGGCTCCAGACGCCATTGCCATGGCCAGCCCCATGGAAGCGCCGATGCCCTTCTGCTTGTGCTTGTAATCCGCCGGAGCATCCTCTGATAGGGAATCTGCAAGGGCGTCGACACCGTCAAGGGCAATGCAATTAGGAACGATCTCCTTGTAGAAGCTCGCGAGCACCTTCTTGGCTTTCTCCAAGGAGCCAGCGGCAAGGGCGTAGTGATCCTCGATCACAGCGGTAGCATCTGCCAAAGCATCTCCGTGCGCCAACGCACCACGATCAAACGTGATGCCTGAAGTATCTGAAAAGAAGAAGGAAACACACTCGAATGAGGAAGGATAAAGAGCACTCAAAAACATAAGACCCAAAGGATACAAGCATAACTTACCAGAAATAGCCTTGGCAGTAGCCATGAGCTTGTCGGCCATCTCCTTCTCCCGCGTGGCTGCAACGGCCGCGAGCTGCTGCTCGCGATCCTCAGCCTCCTTCTGCAGGCGCTCCTTGGCCTCCGCAGTATCTGCGGCCTTCTTCTTCGCTCGACCGAGGCTCTTTCCGAGAGCATCCAGTCTTCAAAGGGCAGCATTATTATCATCTACAACATGAAGAAGTTTCGGATGAATACAAAAAACACACTTGGCAAACTAGACGAACAAGAGACAACTATGCACCTTGGAGCTGCTGCAGCTGACCCTCCAGCCCTAGATGCTGCTGGATGAGAAGGTTGGTGCTGTGCACAAAAGGATACAGAAAAATGTAGAAACAATAGTCAATAAACAAAGGGCTCGGGGGCTCCCCCCGCAAAAGCAAAAAAGATCAATGGGTCATCCAAAAAGGACTTGGGGGCTCCCCCCATGGAGTAAAAAAGACAACACTTACGTGTTCAGGCGTGGACTCCGAAGGTCTGCATGCTGCCTTCTGAGTTGTGACTACCCGAGCTTCTCTCCTGGAGGAGTTCGGGCCATCGTCCTCAGAGTCGGCCACCACCTGGGGGACAGAAGCCGTCGACTTCGACTCCGCCATTAATTCTTGAGTGTCCCCGTCGAGGGACTCCTCCGAAGGATTGCTGCAAACAACCAATCAAATCAGAAACAAGCTAAAATTACAAAGATGAAAATAAAAACAAGACTCAAGCGCAGTGACTTATGACTCGATGTCCGATAAATTGAAGATAGGAGCTGCCTTCTCCTTCTTCTTCTTGGTTGTCTGCTGTGGAGCCACCGCCCGAATAGGCACGACAAGGAAAGGCGCAGACGACGCACCTTCTTACACACCATGCTGCTCGAGGAACAACGGACCTCTTGGAGTTGGAGGGGTAGATGCATTCGAAGACTCACTCCCGGTGCGCTTTCGGGTCCGCCCTTCGCTCGTGTCGGGGGCATCCGCAGTAGGAGACTGCGTCGGAGGAAGCTCAGACTCAGAATCCACAACTTCGTTGTCCGATGCAACCGGATATTTCTCAGGTAGCGGAGGCATCATCCTATGTATCTTGAGGTCATGAAAACCAAAGATGGAAGATTAGTAACACTACAAGCTGCAAAAAAAAACACTCGAAAAAGCGCAACGCGCAAACTACAATTTTCCACCTGTGGAACTGCATTTTTGGCGCTGAAGGGGGAGGTAAACAATTTCCCCGGGAGGTCCTCATCAACCTTGAACTTCAATAGATGCCAAAGGGCTCTATCAAGGTCACCCTTGGACAACACCTCGGATGAGACCCTCGTCGGATCGTTGTGGCTACCATAAAGAAACATCGGGTGCGCCCTCGCTTGGAGCGGCTGCACCCGACGCTTGAGGAAGGTGTGAATAATGTCGACACCGTTGACCTCCTTATCGACCACCATCTGGAGCGCCTCCACGCGACGGTAGAGCTCCTCCACCTCCGCCATTTCACCCTCCAAGATGTGGTTCTTCCACGACCTCTTTGGGACGATTTTTTGAGCAGAGTCGAACGGGGCGAGACCATATTCTTGTCTATCCAAATTGGTGTCGCGGATGTAAAACCACTTCTTTCTCCAATACTGGATGGACCCGCACATGGAAAAGGAGAAGAAAAGAATAGAAGATAGAATGGAGATGATGCAGCCGCTGAGCGGATAGACTCTGCCGGTGCCAGACTGCCTCTTCACGGAATAGAGATTCCGGAAGAGGCCAAAGTGCGGCTTGATACTGAGCCAACACTCGCAAAGAGTGATAAAGCAGACGATGTGGAGAAGAGAGTTGGGAGACAAATGATGCAATTGAATCCCATATAAAAAGAGGAGTCCACAAAGAAATTTGTGGACAGGAAGAGAAAGACCGCGGATGACAAAGCCGTAAAACATCACCCGAAACCCTTCGGGTGGGCGCGGGATTACATCATCACCGGGGAGGATGGCTTCCTCCTTGTTCTAGGGAATCAACCCAGAATCGCGCAGCTTGCGTAGGTCCCAATCGCGCATCTCTGTGCGCTTCCATCCGCCATTCGTGGCGCGGGTGGTAGCGGCGACTTTCTTGCCGCCGGCGGCGGCGCTCGAACCAGCTCTGGCAGCGGTCTTCTTTGGCTTGCCCATCTTGCAGCGGCGAGCGCGGTGGTGCGAGCGCAAGAAGGAAGAAGGGAAAGTGCAAAGAACGTCCAGACCGTAGCAAAGGGCAGCGAAGCTCATGAAAATGGAGGCAATGGAGATGGACAAATGACGAAGGGTAAAATAAAACTACTGTTTACCTAAGGTATAGAAGGAAGAAGACAACTCACATGAGCCGTTGACTCAGAAGCCCTAGCACGCACCACATATCTAACCATACACGTGTCCACACTACACCGAACCGTCGCTAGCACGCCGTCCACTACGCACGGAAATCAAGGAGACGCCATAATTTTCGCCACGTCTGTGCGTGACTAGTCAACTTGAAGTCAGGAGGTGGGACCCATGATCGTCTCGTCGGATCATCTCTGCTACCGCAGACGTTTGAGATCACCAAGCGTCAGCACTGGCGTCATCAAGGCAAAGCTAGCAATGGCTCGAAGTTTTCGGCTGATCAATCAAGTACTTACTCGAATCTACGATTCAAGAAATTACTCAGGGGCTACTCCTATCAGTAGTGCTGGCCGTGCACCTGAGAAATGACTAAGGTAACTACACCTCGCCACTATCTTCGAGTCCTACGTCGAGTCTGTGACTCCACTATGGACTCGGGGGCTACTCCCATAGGGATCGTCGGTTGAAGCATCCGAAAAAATTGTGTCCTTCGGACCTAAGCTGAAAACAACTGAACTAAAGTCTTTGCTCGAGTCTATGACTCGAATAGACACTCGGGGGCTACTCCCATAGGGAGCGCTGGCCGCGCACCCTATGAATTCTTCGACTGTGATCCTTCAGATCAAATACAACAAAAATCTTTTTGGGAACTTTGCCAAACCAATGCTAAGTAAGAAGCATTCTCCTTGGTCACCCAAAACACCTCCGCGGTGATAAAATTTCGGATGCTGTGTCTGCGACGCAAAGATAAGACCTACAGATATCATTTGATGGCCTGGTAATGCACCTGACTGCGCCTGCCAGTAAACTTCCATGTCATCAGGCTCGATGAAAATCCCGACGGATGCGTTGGGTACATCACTTGAAAATCACTGGGATTCGACTCATGTAAGACCTCAACGGCCTGAGTCAAATCACACCAGCAATCATTCCGAATTCGAGTCCGGGGACTCGAGTTTGACAAAGATCGTGTTGTTTTGTCCTATGACAGTTAACTGGCCCTGATCCGTCGGGTGAGCCAGTCACACACATCAATAATCCCTATGAACTAAAACATTTATCCTTGTAAATCAGGTTCAAATCACCCGAAAGATTGAAGAGTCTCCAGCCGAATCTACGATTCGACTGAACACTCGGGGGCTACTGACATGGATATACCCCACGGATAGACGATATTGGTATACCTGGTCCAGCCCAAGGAAGGCCCACGTCAAGATACACGGCCCACGAAGACTTCGGATGGCCCAAGCCCATGATGTTTTCGACTCCTCGGAGGACAAGTCTAGATTAGATAGAATTTCAAAGGACACCAACCCTAATCCGTAACCGACTCGACCTACCCCCGAGACCTGGCCTATCTATATAAATGCCAGGAGGGCACATCGAGAAGGATCTCTTCCACCACCGCATACACACCTCCACGCCAGATTGCATATGAAAACCCATGTAACTTTTGATTCCGCTGTAATCAAGAGCAGACAAGCAGGAGTAGGGTTTTCCCTCCAGGGGCCTGAACTTGGTTAAATCTCGTGTCCCGTGTTGCTTGTCTTTAACCGTTCCGCGACTTCCAGCATCCCCATCTTATCCAAAACCCAAATCCATAACAATGGGCATTGACGAAATCAACCCTCGTCACCCTTCATACCCGCTCTCCACGGGTCGCGCTTTTGGCAGTACCCGTGTAGGGTTTGTTGCATGGAAAACAAAAAAATTCTATCGCAAGAACAAATGAAACCAAGATCTAATCTATGAAAAAGCCAAGATCTAATCTACGAGATCGGTGCAACAAGATAGAAGATAACTAACCCTTTAGATCTGAAGCATTTAACAAGATCAGATCTCGTGGTTGGTGTAGTCGATCACTTGCCGATCTCAAGATCGCGATGATGATCCTTCCGGCGCTGTGTTCCAGCAGCGCTTCCGCACTCGGTCACACATACATAGTTGATGAAGACCTTTCTTTCCCCCGTTCAGCGGGCAGCAGAGGTAGTAGATCCCCTCGGAATCCCAGCAGCACGATGACATGGTCGTGGTGGTGGAGGAAAAAACCTGCAGGGCTTCGCCTAAGCCAGAGCAGGACAGTGGAGGAGGGAGAAGGGCAGCGGCTAGGGTTAGGGAAAAGGGGGCAGGGGTGTGCCCTCCCACCCCTCTTTATATAGAGGGTGGGGTTCAGCCAAGGTTTCACAGCCCTGGCAGAGTCCTTCCCCAAGTCAGTGGCCCAAAGAGAGAGAGGGGGAAACTTGCCCCTCAAGTTTTCCCTTCTTTCCTTATTAGGGTTCTCCCCTTTTCCTTGTGCTGGCCGGTTGGGCCCCTTTGGCTTCGTGGGGCTGGACCTAGCCCCCCCCCCGCGGCATGCCACAGCTCAAGTGTCCCCTCCCGGGGTGGTGGACCCACTGGTGGTCCCTCTAGAACATTCTAGAAGCTTCCGGTCAAAACACCGAAAACATTACCGAACCCCGGAAATTGAATTTGCTTATTCTCCGGACCATGCCGGATTCCTCGTGATGTCCTAGATCCAATCCGAGACTTCGAACAACATTCAGTCTCCAACTCATATTCAATATCTACTTAAATAACATCGAATCTTTAAGTGTGTCACCCTACGGTTCGTGAACTATGCAGACCTAATCGAGACACCTCTCTGATAAATAACCAATAGTGGGTTCTAGAGATCCAAATGGATCCTACATATTCAATGATGACTTCATGATCGAATGAACCATTCACATACGATACTGATTCCCTTTGTCGCACGATACTTTACTGATCCGAGGTTTGATCGCCGGTATCTCTATACGTAGTTCAACCTCGTTACCGATAAGTACTCTTTACTTGTTCTATGATAAGACATCCCTTGTGACCTAGTCACATGCTTGAAAGCCAATTGGATGACATTCCACCGAGAGGGACTAGAGTATATCTATCCGTCATTTGGATGGACAAATCCCACTCTTGATCCCTGCGCTTCAACACATACTTTCAGAATAGCCAATGCCACTTTTATAACCACCCAGTTATGGAAGTGGCGTTTTGATGTCATGAGATTACTCATCTGAATATGGTGATTAACATGATCTCATGGTCGAAGGATTAGGTTACTATGTATCTGAAAGCTTGTAGCAAAATGAACTTAATGACTTGACCTTATGCTATGCTTACTTTGGGTGTGTGTCCATCACATCATTCTCCTAATGATATGACCTTGTTATTAATAACATCCAATGTCCATGATTAGGAAACCATGATCATCTATTAATCAATAAGCTAGTTTAACAAGAGGCTTACTATGGACTCTTTTAAGTTTACAGAACACACAAGTATTAATGTTTCCTATTAATACAATTATAGCATGGGATGTAAACATTTATCATAAACACAAAGATATAATAATAACCACTTTATTATTGCCTCTCGGGCATATCTCCAATAGTCTCCCACTTGCACTAGAGTTAATAATCTAGTTTGAAAAACTTTGTGCATTCAACACCTATGGCTTTCTGGTGTTGTATATACACGATTGCTAGTGGTAAACATAATCTTCGGATCTGACACTTCCAGGTCTGTGAGTATTTGCATGTATTTGCATCTCTATGCATCACTCATTCTCCAATGAGATGACATTGTATAAATTTGGTCCTTTGGTGAGACCTTTAGTTCCCTTGGGTGAAATCATATCGATATAATTGTCATACAATATATCTTCATAGTACTAGCCCGTTGTGAACCACATCTAGTTTGATAACAAACTACTTGACACAAATGCCCTCTTATGCTGCTAGAATAGTAGTCATATACTTAGCCTTTTGTTGTAGTATCTGTCATAATGTCTTAACTTTGGAACTCATCCAAACACGTTATGGAACTTTCTTTCCATTACATTGTGCCACCCATAGTTTAAATTGAGATAAACTGAATTTGTATCTTGTGACAAAACTAGTATCAATTTAACACTTTATAATGAACTGTCTACCTATTTGTCACCTCTACATAAATAACATATTCTTAGTTCTTCCAAAGATCATAAGAATATCCTTACTATCGTCCAATTATTATCTTATGAATCATTCTGGTATATGCTCATAATATTTAGAGCATAGGACATATCAAAGTATGATTGATCAAAATATTCTTGTTATTTCACTCACCAAGTGTCAATACACTTGAATTTTGATTCACTTACCAAGTATCAAAACACTTGAATCTTGATTCAATCCTTCTAGTGCGACAAGTACCTTTCTTTCATTTCCATATTGAACTCATTCAATATCTCATATTTGTACATTTGGCACAATCATATTAGCGTCTCAATCTATCCATATAGACATTGATACCTAATATTCAGGTTTTGCCTAAGTCTTTCATTGAAATGACATTCTTAACTTGTGTCAATAAAAGATACACCATTTCAAATCAATAAGATGTCCTCCACATAATGTATTAGAAATATGTCTCAGTGCTCCCACTTAATTTCTTTTAAATGCAAGCATTTTCATCGTCTCCGATGAAATTAAACTCTTTTAACAGTTTCATCATGGTGAAGATTCCAACTCCGTGATGCTTACTTCAACCATTGAAGTTTGCATATGCTTTTAGCATCCTTTGAATTAACAAAACCCTTTGGATCGTGTCATGTACACGTCCTAGGTAACCATTCTATTAGAAGACCTTAATTTTGTTTCTTCAACTACCATATACCAAAATTATATATAGTGGTTGCTACATTAATCCGTCCAGACTAAATATCGCTATGAAAGATCAAATCTTGTCATAGTCAACTCCTTGAATATTGTCATAAACTCTTTCCCGACATGTCGACTATTTCATTGATGTGAAACATCCATGTCAGTTTTTTTATAGATCCAAATACAACTGAAAGGTTTTACACCTTTCCAGAGGGTCTTCTAAGTTCAAAATTTTGATTTCTCGTGTATGGAACTATCACGGATTTTATGGCTTCAAGCCATTTGACAGAGTCAGGGCCCATCATCGCTTCTTTGCATGTAGTCGGTTCATCATTGTCAAACAATAATGATTTACTCTCAAATCTTAGTATTTGATTGTTTACCCGATCTACTTGGTTCAATAGGAACTTAGACCTCCGTGGACATAACCATTGAGGCACGTGATCCATGAGTTTTGTTGCTACCTCCGGAAACTTTCCAGCGCCACGCAACCCAACACATATAGTTAAGGTTCAATAAACTTATCAAAGTTCTATTATCCTCACACTTAACTTTTTACGAAAAAATCATTCTAAAGAAACATGACGTTCTAAATGAGAAACACATTTGTTTTCGATGTTATGGAGGAATACCCAACGGTTATCTAAATAACATACAAAGACATGCTCATTCAACTTTGGTTGTAAACATTTTACTTATGCCTAGCATACCAAAATTTAATAAAGGACAACTTGGATTTTATCCCAGACCATAACTTATATGGTCTCATTTCAATGGATCACGATGGTTCTCTTTTTAGTGTAAAAGAGGTAGTCATTAAAGCTTTAATCTTTAAAATACAATGGCACTTTTATAACTGACACCTTTGATCTCACCATGTCAAACAAGGTTTCATTACATATCTCGAACACTCCATACTCCTATGGTGTTTCGGGGAATGCAAATCCATGGAACGATTCCTCAGATCTTAGGTGTTATGCTAAACTTGTAACTCAAATATCTTCCTTTATGATCCAATCATAAACTCTTTATTTTCTTGTTGCAATGATTTTCAACTTCATCTTGAAAGTCTCTGAACATTTTCAAATATTTCACACTTCTTCCTCATTAAGTAAATATACACATATATTCACTCAAATTTCCGGAGAAAACATATGAAGTTGAAATCCATCGCTCACTACAATACATAATGGACTACATACATCAATATGTACAAATTCCAATAAGTTAGTCGTTTGTTCTTCTTTGGACTTTGAACAAAGTTTCAATCATCTCTTGGAAAGTCTTACAAGTGTCATTTGGTCAAAATCAAAATACTCCGAAATTCCATCAATAAGGAGTTTCTACATGTTTTCTTTCCAATATAATTTAAACGGCGATGTCACTTCTTAAGTGATATTTCAAACATTTGTCTTTCGACATTTTTAGCATTTAGTTTTATGGATGTGATTTCTCCAACTAGATTTGTAAATTATCCATTTTTTATGGAATACGGTAATTATTTGAACAACCTTTTGTTCTCATAATACCTGATAAAAAATAACAATTATTGAAACAAACCTTGAAGGAAAGCTATGATGTCAATCAGAAATACAACAAGACTTTGTTTGTTTTTGACAAACATCATCACATATTCTCTTGCTGATTACTTAGGCCATAGCAGTTCATGAATTGGTTGTCCTGCATGACATTTCACACCAACCAATTCGGTATCTAATACCCAAGAACCAAATTGTTTAACAAGAAAATAATACAACCATAACATGTATATCATCTATATATCTAACATGGACAATTCCAGTCTTTCCTTTTTCTGCCAAATATTTCTGAGATTCTCTTTCAGCATTTCCTTTCCCTTTTAAAAGAATCTATCAACATCAACAGTGGCGCCATACGCAACATAGTCCAAAGCGTGTATAGTCAAATAATAATACCTTTGTACTTGCACTTTAATGTAGATCACCATCATCAAATGTTTGGTGTGCTTTCAAAATCCATTCTTTAGTAATCTTTTAGTGTAGTAAACATTTTACCTACATATTCTATTCATCCTTATGATGAGAACTTTCATGATCAAGCTACCACAACTTATAAAGGCGAATCGCGAGTATAATGTTGCTTTCCAAAACCCTTTTGAGGATTAGGATGTCTAGCATCTCCAACCTTTGGAAATTCTCATCAAATATGAGAACATAAATTTTGCTACATTATACTCTATCATGTTGTAACCAAAACATTGTTTCAGATATCACAATATCTTCCACACATGATGGTTTTTGAAATAATCCTTTCATCTCTTAGATAACCTTGATATTAAAACAATCTTTTGAATATCAAGTATCATGGAGGCAAACATGATACTTTAGATACTAACACTGGAATTGTTACTCTTGATTTAATACTAATTATTAAACTTCACGGAGTAAATGGAGTTTGCTGAAATTTTGCAATAGGAATTTTAAACTTTAGATTGACACTCAAAACAATACGATACTAGTTCATAAAGTAACTATCTAGAATTCTATAGTTCTATTATCTCAATTATAACTATGCATAAGGTGGTGAACGGATACCAATGACTACAACAATTATGCAAATTCACTTTGATTTAATTTATGATAAATTGTGTTCAACTTTAATCATATTACTATTTGAAATCCCACTCAAAACAACATCCCTCATGTTGCCTTAGTGATTACACGAACCAAATCAACTACACCAAGTACGATCATCACGAGAGAACATGTAGCTTCAATGGAGAACAATCAACATGTTCATCATATCATCCATATGACTCATGCTTTACCTTTTGGTATTTTGTGTTCCGAGGCCATGTATGTACATGCTAGGCTCGTCAAGGTTAACCTTAGTATCCGCATGTGAAAACCCGGCTTGCACCCGCTATATGCACACGTAGAATCTATAACACCTGATCATCACGTGATGCTTCAAAACGACGAGTCTTATAAACGGTGCCTACTAAGGATGAACACTTTATTACTTGATATTTAGTGAGAGGGAGCATCTTATCATGCTACCATCGCGATCTAAGCAATACAAGATGTATAAAAAGGATTAACATCACATGCAATTCATAATATGTGATATGATATGGCCTTTCTCCTTGTGCCTTTGATCTTCATCTCGAAAGCACGGACATGATCTCCATCATCACCAGCATTGCGTCAAGGTCCGTGGCGCTGCTTCATGGTTGTCCATCACTAATAGCAACTACTACACCTACTTGGAATAAAGCTATTACATGATGAATAGACATGCAGGTCTTTAACAAATTTAAAGACAACCATTAGGCTCCTGCAAGTTGCCATATTACAATAAGGATCATTGCATACATCAAATATAATCACAATCACATCATGGCCATATCACATCACATGCCCCTGCAAAAATAAGTTAGACGCCTATAATTTTCTTTGCATGTTTTACGTGGCTTGGGGCTTTCGAATAAGAACCGTTCTTACCTACAAACAAGAACCACAACGCTGATACAAGTGTTGTCAAGTGCAAATTGTAAGTTGGATCTTAACTATGGTGGGAGAGACAGACATCCACAAAGCCACTTGTGTAATGCAAGTTTCACGTTGAGCGTAGAGCAAGTCTCATGTGCGACAACATGTAAGGTTAGCCCAGGCCACTTCATCCCACCATACCGCAAGATGCAAAGTACACGAAAATCAAGCGACAATAAGAGCATCAACACCCACAAAACCATTGTGTTCTACTTGTGCAACAGATCTACGCATAGATTCGGCTCTGATACCACTATAGGGTTTGTTGCATGGAAAATAAAAAATTTCTATCGCAAGAACACATAAAACCAAGATCCAATATATGGCAAAGCCAAGATCTAATCTATGAGATCAGTGCAATGAGATAGAAGAGAACTAACCCTGGTAGATCTAAATCGTTTAACGAGATCGGATCTCGTGGTTGATGTAGTCAATCACTTTCCGATCTCAAGATCACAATGATGATCCTTCCGGCGCTGCGTTCCGGCAGCGCTTCCGCACTTGGTCATACGTACGGAGTCGATGAAGACCTTGCTCTCCCCATTCCAGCAGGCAGCAGAGGTAGTAGATCCCCTCGGAATCCCAGCAGCACGACGACGTTGTGGTGGTGGTGGAGGAGAAAACCTGCAGGGCTTTGCCTAAGCTGAAGTAGGACGATGGAGGAGGGAGAGGGGCGGAGGATAGGGTTAGGGACAAGGGGCAGGGGTGTTCCCTCCCACCCCTCTTTATATAGAGGGGGTGCGACCAAGGGTTCACAGCCCTGGCCGAGTCCTTCCCCAAGTCGATGGCCCAAAGAGGGAGAGGGGGAACTTGGCCCTCAAATTTTCCCTTCTTTCCTTATTAGGGTTTTCCCCTTTTCCTTTTGCTGGCTGGTTGGGCCCCATGGGCTTAGTACAGCTGGCCCTAGGTCCGTCGTGGCATGCGACATCCCAAGTGGCCCCTCCCGGGGTGGTGGACCCACTGGTGTCCCCTCTAGAACATTCTAGAAGCTTCCATTCAAAACACCAAAAATATTTCCGAACCCCGGAAATTGACTTTCCTTATATGAATCTTATACTACGGACCATTCTGGATCTCCTCTTGATGTCTTGGATACAATCCGAGACTCCAAACAACATTCAGTCTCCAACTCATATTCCATATCTACTTAAACAACATCGAATCCTTAAGTGTGTCACCCCATGGTTCGTGAACTATGCATACATGATCGAGACATCTCTCCAATCAATAAACAATAGCAGGATCTGGACATCCATAATGGCTCCTACATATTCAACGATGACTTCATGATTGAATGAACCATTCACATATGATACCAATTCCCTTTGTCGCGTGATACTTTACTTATCCGAGGTTCGATCGCTGGTATCTCCATACCTAGTTCAACCTCGTTACCAATAAGTACTCTTTACTCGTTTTGTGATATGACATCCCTTGTGACCTAGTCACATGCTTGCAAGCCAGTTGGATGACATTCCACCGAGAGGGCCCAGAGTATATCTATCTGTCATTTGGATGGACAAATCCCACTCTTGATCCATGCGCTTCAACACATACTTTCAGAATACCCAATGCCACTTTTATAACCACCCAGTTATGGAAGTGGTGTTTTGATGTCATCAAAGTACTCATCCGATGACGGTGATTAACATGATCTCATGGTCGAAGGATTAGGTTACTATGTATCTGCAAGTTTGTAGCAAAACAAACTTAATGACTTGATCTTATGCTATGCTTACTTTGGGTTTGTGTTCATCACATCATTCTCCTAATGATATGACCTTGTTATTAATAATATCCAATGTCCATGATCAGGAAACCATGACCATCTACTAATCAACAAGCTAGTTTAATAAGAGGCTTACTAGGGACTCTTTTATATTTACAAAACACACAAGTAATAATGTTTCCTATTAATACAATTATTTCCTATTAATACAATTATAATATGGTATGTAAACATTTATCATAAACACAAAGATATAATAATAACCACTTTATTATTGCCTCTTGGGCATATGTCCAACAATCCAAGGAGCGTTCTTTGTTGGGAGGGAAGAGAGGGTGCCTCACGGGGGGAGCATATATGACTTTAAACTCCATCGCCTAGTGACAGCCACGACCGTGACGCATGCGTCGTGCCCAAGCTACCTGAGGAGGAAAACTTTCTCGCAGGCTGCTCCATGCTTCTCTTTCATGGGACTAATGCCTTTCCTGTGGACCTCTGGGGGATGTACATAGGCCTTGCCCGTCCCATCTCGTAGGCTCTCATGCGGAGTGGATCATAAGACCTGCGCTCGCCCTATTGGCTTCCTTGGGAGGAAATCCATAGGCGCAACGGGTGTGTGACTTTCCTGGTCGTGACAAATCTTGGTATCCATGCCGCTGATTCAATGTGGCAACACCTAGGGGGCTTATGCGCTTTCGACCAGGCGTCTCCCCGACCTTTAAGAGGATCTCCGGTAGTAGGCGTGGTGTCACTTGTGCATCGGGGTTGAGCGCGAATAGATCTCCTGCATGCCCTTACGAAGGGACACACTTCTATCCCCCATGTCGAAGGTGCCCCGCAGGTCAATCCGCTTCGTTTGCCCAGGATCAAGAGGGATGTAGCACCCCGGGTAAAACCACTACTAGAAAATCGCTCGTTGTGCATCATCATGACCGCATTCTTATGTCATCATGCCACATTGCATTTGAGCATTGTCATGTCATCATGCATACATCTGTCTAAAACTATTCTCCAAAAACCTATCTTTGTTTTCTATCTACCTCCCTTTTTATTTCAACTGCAAAACCCGGTCCGTTCGGATATTTTTTTGTCTAAAAATTTACAAAGAATATCAACAACTAAATAAATAAGCTAAACTATTTTCAACCGGGGGAGGCAGCGTAGGCCAGGCCACCTACCAACCCGGGTGGCCCAACCTGTTTTACTATAAACCCTAACCCTAGCTACCCCACCTACCACCAGATCCAACCCCCACTGTTGGGGATATGCTAAATGGGTATCACCATTGCATGTCTCTAATCTGGATAACCCGGGTGGCCCACAGTTGGTAGCAAGGCCTATGGCTTGCTGGGCGGCCCAATTAGATGGATCCAGAATGGAAGCCCATGCCAGATGAATTAAGGCTATGATGGAGTCATTGGCGTACCCGGAGCCTTGGAGTGCAAGAGATGTTAGACTAGTTGTATACCGTGTAGGACTTTGTAACCTATCCGGCTAGGACTTTTCCTATAATCCTAGGATCCGGCGACTATATAAGCTAGACCTAGAAGATCCTTCAGGGCAACGGTCAGATGTAACAACACAACTCGCACATAGTGAACCGATCCCTGTAACCCGACGTATTGCCGTTATAGTGATTTATGGAAGGAGTAGGATTACACCACCGTCGTGGGATATGAACCTGTGTAAGATTTGTCACCTCGTACCCGCCAACCTTACGCCTTACCCCACGTCTCTAAACACGCTCTGTGAGGACCCCTCCATGGCGTACTCGTCGGCAATACCAGGATAGTTGGTGCCCACCATGGGGCAAGAGGCGCTTCAGGCTCTACAACGGGCGAGGTCAAAGCTCTTCGCGGCAATCGGCGAAACCGTAGCCATTGGTCGCGTTCTCTTCTACAAAAACGTTCCGATCATCTATCCCGATGAGTTTTGGATCCCGGCGAAGACAAACCCCACCCGCTGCTCGATCATTCCAATCGGGGACATCCACCTCTTCATCGGCGAAACCGACTCAGGCACTAGTTCCCTGGAAGTCGGAGGATAGTCAAGGCCCGCACAGACCACCTACGGGTAGGATACGTTCGCGGAAGGATAGAAGTCGGATCTCTCTTCGGATTTTTTGACTTAGATCAGAAAAATTCAAGGCCCACCCAAACCGCCCGTGTGCAGGAAATAATGGTGGAAGATCGCTGCAAATCCGCCAGCTTCGCCCATGCGTCTAGAAAGCAGAGATCGCACTTCGTCGGCGTGGTGACTATCTTCGATCTGGCACGATGCGTTCAGAGAGACGGTGAAAACCCCCTCGATTACCTTGCCAGATGGCTCTGGATACAGGCCGACCTGGAACACTACCCTAGTGATGATGCTATCTATCACTTTGTGGAAGGGCTGGACTGCGGTACACTTCTCTGGCATACCCTAAGGCGGCAGCAGGCCGCCGGTCTCCTCACCTTTAAGAGCATGATTGACACTGTCAACAATTACGCCACCGCTGATGCATCTGCTCCGATAGAGCTCGATGCCATAGCCGAGATACCACCGCCACAGCCACCCAGCCACCGCCTCCAGTCAACATCCCTGCTGCCTCAGCATCATCCTCCGTCATCGAGGAAGCCCCCGCACCCTCCGACTCCGTTCTAGACATGCTCTATGCCTACATCAACATGGACTTGGAGGAGATGGATATCAACCCGGAGGAACTGGACTCAGCCATGAAAGAGATGGAGGAGGATATCAAGCATGAGGAGAAGGTCAACAAGGCCGCCACATCCCGAGAGGTGTTCATCTCCATTGGAAGCGTGATGGAAGAATATCAAACCGGACAAGCTCCGCCTAAGCCGCTGGACAATAGGAAGGGACCAGCCGATGCTACCGACAATGATCGCGCAAAGGCCATTCCTCCTCCGCCTAACCCAGTGCAACAACCGTAGGAAATCAACACCGGTCCAAGTAACACCAACACCACAAATCCGCCGCCACCAGCATCTACGTCTGCGTCCGCCCAAGTCACTCCAGCAGATAGAGTGATGTACGACAATTTTCTCGTCGTGCCTATGACTGTGGCCCATATACGGAACATAGTCCAGCTCGATGAGAAGCGCTAGCAGCTACTAGAGGAAGCGCAGGCCATCGCGGAGCAAGGCGCAAAACTAGATCGTGATCTAGCCAAGGCACAGAAATCGATTGAGACAGCTAGGGCACTGGAGGCCGAATACAAGACTCTGCTTAAGTAGCAGAAGGCTAAGAAAGCTCTGGCTCACGTTGTCAATGACCCTGGCATATGACGCAACCTAGGGTGGGCTCCCTTGAAGCCGGAATATTCCAAGTCATACATTGACAATGAAGGCAGACAGGTCATGCCCACACCTATTCTCAACTTGGTCGTCGCCAAGACCCTACTAGAGCAGGATAGATCGCCCACAGCTGTGGAACAAGTCTATGACCTTGTGGCCAAGGCTATCAAACAACAGGAAAATGCCACCTCTCAGAGGCTTGAGTCTGATCCAGCATATTTCCAGTCTAGCAATCCTAAGCCGCCAAGGGAGAGATCTCCTCATGATGTCGGGTCCCAAACGGGTTCATCAGAATGAAGGCGGAGGGAGGCGCGCAACAGGAAGGATGCTATCCCCGTATCCTCCGACCATGGAGGAAAGGCTCACCCTCATCGCCCATCTCCACCACCTCTCCCCCCCGACATCACGAAGACCCAAGAGATCACTACCGTACGAGCATGCGTCCACCTAGACGCCCTTAGGGCGGCATTGTCATTCACGACAACAGGGAGCAACCTTGTCATGGCGGGGAGCGCGATGGCAATTAGGGACATAAGATCGGGTCACACCATGACCCTCTGTGTCGGACAAGCAACCGTGACAGACGTGAGGAGTCGCAGGAGGGTAACAGCAAGAAGGCTAACCCACCGCCACCTCCGCCCCCATCGCCCCCTAGAAGCCACCATGGCGGAGGAGGCCCGCGTCACTCACGAAGCCCGTCCCCTGATGGCAAGAAGAAAAAAGCAAGCCCGGAGCCATACGACGCACATTCACGCTTGGAAAAGATTCACGAGTCCCGGGAAGGACAGTACCTGGGACCATATTGCTTTGGACCTATGATATGGACAACAACTTACCCAAGGGTTTCCGGATAGACAAGACGATCAAGCCCTATGACGGAACTGCCAAGCCAGCTACATGGTTGTAGCATTATGGTAACACGGTAGAGATCGTCGAGGGAGAACCCAACGTTACCATCAAGTACCTCCCACTGATGTTGACGGGCACAACCCGCCAATGGATCGACGACTTGCCGGAGAAGTCTATATGCAATTGGTTGGACATGCAAGAAGCATTCACCAAGAACTTTGAGGGTACGTACAAACGTCCCTGCACTATTGGCTATCTACAGCGGTGGGTGCAAGAGAAAGATGAGACATCTCAGGCCTACCTCACCCGCTGGCTGGATATCAAAAATTCCTGTGCAGGAGTGGACGATCAGACTGCTATGGCCGCCTACATTGATGGCTTGGAAAAGGGTACTTTTCTCTGACATAAGTTGAAGCACCTGCAGGACAATCATAGGCTAGATCACAATCAGATGATCTCCTTGGCTAGTGAGTTCGCGGATGCTGACGATGATGCTCGCGGCTCTTTGCCGGCAATTGCCATTCCAACCCAAGCTAAGAGGAACAACAACACTAAGCAGAAGAGTCTGCCAGAAGAAAAGCCAACCTCCGACATGGTCGTGATGACGTTTGGAGGAAGAGGTGATTGCGAACAGCGAGACCGAGGACGGGGGGCTGGTCGTGGGCAGCAGCACGGTAGTGAAACCACCCCGGCAGCACCCCGTGTTCCCCAAACGTACTAGGAATACCATGATATGCCATGCCTTGTACACCTCGACGCCAATGGCAAAACCACCCACACCAACCTCCATTGCAAGTTCGTCAACAATCTCAAATAAGACCTAGAGTTCGGCTACAAACAAAGCCGGAAGAACTAACCGCGAGGCAAGGGCAAAGGGAAGAATAAGGACGAGAAGTCCAATGATTCAAGTGACATGGACGAGGACGTTGACCCCAAGCATGCCAACAAGGGTGTTGGCAAAGGAAAGAACCCCGTCGAAAATAAGGCCCCCGTATACCCCACTTTCCTTGGCACCCCAACGGTCCAGGCCCAGAAAATCTCATTAAGGATACTAATGGCCACCCTACCCCCAGTTCCCCAATACCTATGCTGGTCGGAAGTTCTAATCACTTGGGACAGGAAGGATCACCCAGACCTCGTTCCAATGGAGAACCAATATGCCATGGTCATCAACCCTTTGATTAATGACAACGAGTTCACCAAATGCATGGTGGACAGTGGAAGCAACATCAATATCTTGTACCTGGATACACTGCACAAGATGAACTTGATGGATACCAACCTAAGGAGGACCAGCACCGTATTCCATGGCATAGTTCCTGGTCGGGAGGCTCGGTCCCTTGGGTGCATCACGCTTTCGGTTGCTTTTGGAGTTGTTAACAATTACCGCCAAGAACGCATGACCTTCGAAGTGGTCCCCTTCAAAAGCATGTACCACGTCATATTCAGACGCGGCATCTTCCACTCCTTCATGGCCAAGCCATGCTTCATCTACAACAAGCTCAAGATACCCGGACCGAACGATGTCATCACCGTATCCAGAAGCTTTTCAAAGGCAAGGGACTGCGAGATTGGAGAAGTAGCCTTTGTAGAAGATGACCTCTACAGTGAAGAATTCAAGGAGATCCAGAGCAAGGTCGACGCCTCGGAGATGCCGGCATTGAAGAAGCAGATTTCTGACTCCAATCCTACCTTCAAATCCGCCATCGAGACCAAGTCGGTGGAACTTGTGGTAGGCGATGCCTCCAAGGTCACCGCCATTGGGACGAACCTAGACCCTAAATAGGAAAGCACGCTCATCCAGTTCCTCCATGGGAATAGGGACATCTTTGCCTGGCAACCTGCGGACATGAAAGGTGTACCTAGGGAACTTGCCGAGCACAACTTGAATATTGATCCAAAATGCAAACCGGTGAAACAACCTCTATGATGCTAGGTTACTTAAGGATAGTTTTATCCGAGAAGTCCTTCACACCCAATGGGTGGCCAATCCTGTACTTGTCCCCAAAAAGGGAACCAAAGAATTAAGAATGTGCGTTGATTACACCGGCTTGAACAAAGCGTGTCTGAAGGATCCGTTTGCTTTGCCTTGCATTGACCAAGTCATTGACTCGATGGCTGGCTCGGAACTTTTGTGTTTTCTAGATGCATACCTGAAGGACATTCAACCAGATAAAGACGAGGAAGTCGGACCAATTGGCCACTTTGTTCACCACACCTTATGGAACATTTTGCTATGTCACCATGCCCTTTGGGCTGAAAAGCGCAGGTGCTACGTACAAGCAGACTATGTAGCATTGCCTACACGACCAAATTGGTCGGAACGTTCATGCCTACGTGGATGATATCGCGGAAATACAACATGATGCTTAATGCAAAAGCAGATGACTTAATCTCCGACTTGAAGGAAACCTTTGATAATCTCTGCAAATACAACATGATCCTTAACCCAAAGAAGAGCGTCTTCGGGGTTCCAGCCAGCAAATTGTTGGGCTTCATTGTTTCCCAGCGCAGAATCGAGGTCAACCTAGAGAAGATCAAGGCCATCCTATACATCAATCGTCCAACATGCCTGAAGGACATTCAATGGCTCACATGCTACATTACAGCGGTAAGCCCGTTCGTCAGCCGACTTGGAGAGAAGGCTCTGCCGCTATACAAGTTGCTGAAGAAGGCGGATAAATTCATATGGACGGACGAAGCAGATGCTGCGCTTAAGGAGATAAAAAGGATACTTTCTTTGGCACCTATACTCGTAGCGCCCGAGCCAATAGAGCCTATGTGAATTTACATGGCGGCCACCAACCAGGTTATCAGCATCGTTGTCTTGGTAGATCGGAAAGAAACAATGCATGAGTACGAAGTACAACGACCAGTTTAATATGTAAGAGAGGTCTTGACGGAGTCCAAGGAGCGATACCCGCACTACCAAACGCTAGCTTATGGAGTGTTCCTTGCTTCTCGGAAGCTGAGGCACTACTTCCAGGAGCACCCTATCATAGTAGTGAGCAAGGCTCCACTGCCCGATATCATCAACAATAGCGACTCTATAGGACGGGTCGCGAAGTGGGGCATTAACCTTGCCGCCTTCGAGATCACCTACAAGCGACGTGACGCTATCAAATCATAAGTCTTGGACGATTTTATTGCAGATTGGACGGAGATGCTAGATGCTACCCCTATACCAGAGCCAGAATACTGGGTGATGCACTTTGAAAGATCAAGGCTACTGAATGGATCTGAGCCTGGTGTGCTATTTCAATCACCAACAGGTGAAAATCTGCACTATATCCTGCAGATCCACTTTGAGGCTGCAAATAACATGGCGAATATGAAGCACTCATTCACGGACTTCGCGTAGCGAAGGATATTGTCATCAAGCGCATAGTTTGCTATGGAGATTCCGACTTGGTTGCCCAGCAGATGGCTAGCACTTGGAACGCGCGTAACCCTATGATGGCGGCATATCGAGACAAAGTGGGAGAGATAGCCAAGTGCTTCGAAGGCTACGAAGTCAAGTATGTCAAAAGGGAAGAAAATGAGGCGGCTGATCATGGCACAAACCAATTCCGCCTGGCATTTTTCTGGAGCATCTACGGACCCCATCCGTGAAGAGAGCGGACCCCGAGAACACGGATAGAGTCGACTCATTTGTTAATGTAGTAATAATAGTCCCTCCGGCTTGGACAAAACCATTCATGGAGTATCTCGTACACGAAACTTTGCCAGTCGACGAAGTCAAAAGTCGGCAAATAGTATGTCGAGCAAAGGGCTATACCATAATTAATGGGAAACTCTACAAAAGAAGTACAACTGGCGTATATCTAAAGTGTGTATCCAAGCAAGAAGGTATTGATATCCTTCGTGAGATCCATCTCGGAGATTGCGGGCATCACGCCGCTCGTCGATCATTGGTCTCCAAAGCCTTCTGGCAAGGATTCTACTGGCTGACAACAAAGGCAGATGCCGACAAGCTGGTCGAGACATGCATATGATGTTAGTATTATGCTCGACAACCACATGTACCAGCTCAGGAGTTGCGAACCATACCGATAACTTGGTCGTTCATAGTCTGGGGGCTAGACATGGTTGGTCCATTACAGACATCACCTTTTGAGTTTACGCATCTGCTGGTAGCAGTTGATAAATTCACAAAATGGAAAGAAGCTAAACCCGTTAGAAAGCTTGACGGGGCAACTGCCCTTAGGTTTGTCCGAGATCCAGTGGTGAGATTTGGTCTCCCACATAGCATCATCACCAACAACGGCAACAACTTGTCATTCGGAGAAGTGGAAGCTTATTGTTGGGAGAAGGGAATCTGTCTTGATTTGGCATCTGTGGCACATCCACAATCCAATGGACAAGTTGAGTGAGCCAATGGATTAATTCTGCAGGGAATAAAGCCACGTCTAGAAGCACCGCTACATAGAGAAGCTCGAGCCTGGGCGAAGGAGTGGCCATCTGTTATGTGGAGTTTGCGAACTACTCCCAACGGATCCACCGGCTACACCCCTTACTTCATGGTATATGGAGCAGAAGCAATTCTACCCTCTGACATCCTCCACGATTCACCAAGGGTTGCCGCCTATGACGAAGATGACACTGAAGAGTCCAGACGCCTATATGTCGACCTTCTCGAGGAGGAGCACGTATTGGCATGCCAAAGATCCACCATCTACCAGCAGAAGCTATGCATCTACCATAGTCGCCGCGTTCGGCATCACTCATTTAAAGAGGGGGACCTGGTGATCTGACTTAAGCAAAAAAAATCACACAAATTATCCCCGCCATGGGAAGGACCATTCATCATAAGCAAGGCGCTACTAAATGGTTCCTATTACCTCGTTGACAATTGTGAACTAGAGGATATACCAAACGAGGATCATAAGCGTAAGAAACGTGACCCGGAAGATGACTACCCGGAGCTTGATCGGCGATGGAACATAGCACATCTGCGTCCTTTCTACACTTAGCATATTTTACTATCTACTGTGCATCTCTTATATGATCAATGAAATAAAGCTCTTTGGTTCACTCATATGCTTGAGTCTTTTACCTCCTTTAGTGTTCATTTTTGGATCATATAAAACCTTTATGCGCAAGTTTTGCATTTGCACTTGTGAACATTCTGCTTACAGGCGTTAGCTTAAGTTTTCTGGTCTACACATTCTTTGTCGTTTTTACGTTGATTCTGGAGTAGTGACTTTCGGCACTCGAAGTCGGTGATTTTGTGCTTAGGTTTTTGACGATGCCATTGGGTATCATCACCTGAACACATCGTTCCGACTAAGGGTCTTACGACTCACGGAAAGTCAAGCATAAAAACCAGAGTAATGGATAAGCCAACACTTGCTTAAAAAATACATACATGCTGGAATTAGTTCTTAAGCAGCTAGAAGCTTATAGCCAGAGTTTTCCGCCTTAAGTTAAACAACATTGTTTTTCCGCATACATACAACATCCATAGGTGACAAATATTACATAGTGTTTTCACTTCTCTGGTGCAGGAGACTTCGAGGTCGCGTCATCAGCCGCAAGAGAGCCATCTTTCCCATCAACAAAGTTGGCAGTTTTCAGGGACTCGGAGGAGCTAGCTTGGTCGGCATCAATTACCTCAAGAGGCACAAAGGTGTTCGCATTGACCAACTGGGCGACCCTGGTATCGTAGCTAGCAATCAAAGTCCAGATAGTAACATGATCGATCTTCTGTCCGTCTTTGTCTATGTCCAGCAACCTAGAGGTAATCGTGGCGATGTAGGCATCGTCGTAGTGGGCCTTGACCATGGATAGAGCCATCCTAGCGCCGACCCGGGTCGTACATGAAGCTTTCAATCTTACGATATGCTCGGGGGCTCGGTGCATGATCTCCGAGTACTTCATTACGGAGTGCACTTCCTTAATGTTGATGTCCAAGGGCTTGGCGATCTCTTTGGCTTGGGTGATGGCGGTGCTGATGAAGTTGCCGACAAGAACCATGCATTCCTTTGGCGGAGGAGCATTTCTGACCAAAATTTTAGAGTGCATGAGTTCAACACAATTAGATCAAAGTACATGGTTTGCAGAAGTACAAGATGGAGAATGCTTACCAAAGATGCTATCCTCAGCTTGCTGGAGAATTTCCGCCATGGAATCCCCTTCCTTTCGGAGGGTCTTGTATGCCTCAAGGTTCCGAGTATTCTGCTTGTCAGCAGCTTTGTTCTGATCCTTGAGGGTTGTCATCTCCTCCTTAAGGCGGTTGATTTCCATGTTTGCGGATTCTTGCACGGCAGCCATTGCATCTTCATGCATCTTAAGCGAGTCAGCCCTCTCCTGCTTCAGGATCTTGTTTTTGCTATCTAGATCTTGTATGTGCTTGGATTGCTGTAACATCCCAAATTTCAACAAACTCAAAACCATGTTGTTGCATTCATATCATCATGGCATATTTATCTTGCATAAAATTTTTCAAAGCAAAACCCCTAATGGAACCATATTTAAACCCCTTTCTTATATTATATATATGGGGCATGGTTTTATTTTATTTTAAGACCCCAAAATGATTTTTGAGTGGTTAGATGTGTTTGACTCACTTTTGGACACAAGGATCATAGCAAAAAGGTTTTGTGAAGGTTTGAATTCATTTGGATTTGAAATGACCATTCAAATCTATTCTAGAAAATCAAAATAGAAAAAAAGACCAAAGAGGGAAAAAATAACAGCCGGCAAACCTTCTGGCCCAATTACCCCTGGCAGCCCACTAAGCCCACCCGGGAACACCCCCTCTCCTCTATGATTCTCACCCACTCGCGCACACCCCCTCACTGACCAGTGGCCCCGCTTCCACGTCAACCCCGTCGTCCCTAAACCCCGCACGACGACCGCGCCGCTGGCCGTATCCTCCCCTTCACTGTCGATGAATTTGCGAGTAAATCTCGTTGATTCGCCGAGTAATTATTTCCCCTTCTCCGGCTACTTAATCCCCACCTCCTCGCGACCATTTCCCCTCACTTAGCCAGCACCAAGCACCGTCAGGCTCCTCCAATTTCACCTTACACCACCGCAGTACAGAGCAACTCCGACGAACTATCCTGGTAAGCACAATGCGCCCCTCTGCCTCTAGTTCACACGAATGTGTTCCTCTTGAACTTGCGCATCTGCTCATGCCCTTGGTTTGTCCAATCGTGCCCCAGGTCATTGCCCCCGTCGACGTCTGGAAGCAACCGAGGCGCAGCTCAACTCCGGCAAGCAATCTCGGTAAAATTCATGCTCCCCTTGACCTCTGCTTCACACGACTGAGTTCGCCGTGTCTTTGTGCGCCTTCTAATGCCAGACGCTTGTCCTATTTCTCCCTAGGTTGTCGTCTTCGTCTCCGACCGTGAGCACCCGACGATAGGACGAACTTCGATGAGGATTTTCTCCGTGTTTGTGCGCCCCCGTCCAAGCCGCGTCCATGTTGAGATTCCCCACCTTATAGCGACCGTGGTAAGCGCCAGCACACACCCCTACCCCTCTTATCTCGACGGGTGTCACCTCCAGTGGCGTCGCTACCGCCAGAGCCATTGTCGCCACTAAGTTTTGCTCAGGCGTGTCTGATCCGTTGGATCTGCATCTAGTGGCCACGATTAGATCACTAAGCGAAACGTTGTGTTTAGATGTGGGCTGTGCATTGTCACTTAGATCCTACAGTGTGGAAACGTGATCTGGCTGAACTGGTACGCGCCAATAGGATGCTGCCGCGTGGCTAGGGTTTTGATTTAAAATCCAGATTTTGTTCTATTAGTTATTCAAACTTGTAAATTCAATAACTTTTGTTCTGTTTATCCAAAAATTACAAATTTTATATCTATGGATTCAGAAAATTAAGCCCTATGCATTTATTTCCTTGTTATGTCCATTTGCTTCTGAAAAATTAGGATTTTATGCAGAAGCATTTGTAGGCCTATTTTGACTATAAAAATTATTTAGAAAATTGTTTTAAAATAATTTTTGGTTTATTTAGACTTTAGAAAGTATGCCTTGTGTTTTGTACTGTTTAGTTTGATCTGAAAAGTGTGGAAAATCATCTCATTGCATTTTGCATGCATTAGGATTGTGTCTATTCCCCTAACTACCAAGGAAAGTGATTCTTCATCTTTTTGTCCTAATATTTTATCTATGCACTAGTGATATTTTGAGTAGGATTTGCATGGTGATTTTTCTAAATATATGCTATGCTATGGTGGATCCTATAGATGATATCTTAGTAGAATTTCCCTAAGTTAAGTGACATGTTATACTAGTATGCTTAGCCTATCTAGTAGAATGCAATGGTGGAATATTCATGTTATGATACTATGCAAAGTCTATGCCTATGTTTTTGATTATTAAAACAACATGTTAATGAATCACCTGGGTGGAATGGGAAGATTGGTTTGCGTTGAGTGGTTACATGAGGCCCATGTATATGGTTTACCTTGTGTTTCACAACTGTGGATGACCACCCAGGAACAAAGAGATTTGAGATGTTTAGTGTTGAGAAGCTTCTAGTGCAACCACATGGCATATGGGATCTGCCTTGACCAACTTGGTGGCAAGAAATCAGCCAGATGGGCAGTTGGTGGTAGTGTTGATAGGATGGAATGCGTCCATGGTGGTATGAGGGAATGCCTCTGAAAAGTCTCGTCTCGATGCATGTCGAGTCTTGTGGGGAAAGTGCACCACCTCTCGAGAGGGTAAAACCTAAGTACTTAGCCATGTCCCCGGTAACGGACATTTTGAGCATCAAAGACATTGAAATGATCAAGGATCTCCTCATCCCAATTTCTCTAAGCTAAAACTTGTGGTTGAACAAGGGTAGAGGTTCACCAATCTCTATTGGTGGTTCCTTGGGTGTTTTTGTCAAACAAAAACTTAGTGTTTTCAAACTAATAAGACAAACCTTATTTTTGAGCAAAGCTAGCCTGAACTACACTTAGCCAAATTCATATAGTTGCTATATGTTACTATACTAGTATGGTATCACTTGCCAATACAATTCCAAATGTATTGACCCTCTGTGGCTGTAACTTATTATGTTGCAGGTTACTCTGATGGTGACTAGGGTTATGAGTCTACACTCAACGTGTTTGCCTGTGGCACATGAAGATGAAGACTTTATTTATTTACTTTGTTTTGAGAAACTCTTTGTATTAGCCTTGGGCTAATGAGTTGTAAGAACTATTGTATCTCTGGATATTACGATGTAATAATGACCTTTGTATCTGTGTACTTCATCTTAAACTGTGGATGCTAGCAATTCGATCCAGGGACTAGCATTGCAATAACAGGGGCCTTTACCTTAAATGGTGAGGTCTTACAGATGGTATCCGAGCATTGTGTTCCCTGTAGGATTATGACCCTAAGATGGATTATACTAAGGAAACCACTAGGAAAATGCAAACTCCTTTGTAAATTTCCACACTTGTCTCTTTTTCATCTTGTACAACTTCTCCTAATATTATTTCTCATCTCTATTTGTAGATGGCTGCCATCAACGAAGCCGTTAGGAAGGGACCACTCATGACAATGACCTTAGAATGTGAGACGGAGTTCCCAAGGCACTCAAGAACTGTAAGACCCCACCTTTATAAGGTAAAGGATCCCTGTGATTGCAATGCTAGTCCCTGGATCAATTGCTAGCATCCACAGTTTAAGATGAAGTACATAGATACAAAGGTCTTTATTGCATCGTCATTCCAGAGATAACATAGTATTTTACAACTCCATAGCCAAAGGCTAGTACAAGAGTTCATAACATAAGTAACCTAAAGCAAAGTCTTCATCTTCATGTGCCACATGCAAGCATGTTGAGTGTAGACTCATAACCGTAATCCTCATCAGAGTATCCTGCAACATCATAAGTTACAGCCACAGTGGGTCAATACAATGGAATAGTATTGGCAAGTGATACCATAGTAGAATAGTAGTTTCTAACTTCTATATGAATTTGGCTAAGTGTACCTTAGGCTTGCTTTGCTCAAAATAGGTTTTTCCTATTAGTTGAAAAACACTAAGTTTTTGTTTATCAAAAACTCCCAAAGAACCACCAATGAATATTGAGGAACCTTTAACCCTTGTTCAACCACAAGTTTTTAACTTAGAAAATTGGTATGAGGAGATCCATGATAGCTTCAATGTCTTGATGCTCAAATTGTCCATTGCCGGGGACACGGCTAAGTACTTAGACTTTCCTTCTTGAAAGGTGGTGCACTTTCCCCACAAGACTCGACATGCATCGATACGAGATCTTTCAGAAGACTTCCCTTAGACCAAATGGACGCGTTCCATCCTATCACCCTACCAACATATGTCCATTTGACTAAGTTATTGCAACCTATATGATCAAGGCAGAGCCCATATGCCATGTGGCTGCACGAGAAGCTTCTAAACACTAAGTATCTCAAATCCCTTTATTCCTGGGTGGCTTTCCACAAGTGAGATACACCAGGTATACCCCTGAGTAACCACTCAACACAAACCATTCTTTCCATTCCACGCAGGTGATTCATTCGCTTATTTGTTTTATTAAGCAAAAACATAAGTCAAAGACTTCGTAAAATTTCCATAGCATGTGTATATAATCCACCCTTGTTTACTACTAGCTAGGCTAAGCATGATATCAACAAGTATCTTAACTTAGAGAATAATCCTATCAAGACTACAACTACTAGGATTTCCCATAGCATAGCATATAGATACGTAGCAAAAATTTCATGCAAGCCCTATACAAAATATCACTAGTGCATATTCAAAATAATGGGACAAATACATGAAGCACCACTTGCCTTGGTAGTTGGGGGAGTAGAACCAATCTTCACAATCAGAATCACTACTAGCACCAAAATCTACACATAAAATAATAGCACCAAATTCACATTCCAATATTCAAGAAACAATATTATGAATGCATGCAAATGCCATGTGATGATTTTTCTAAACTAAACAAGACAACTCAAACAGTACTAAACACAAAAATAATTAAAAAATAGTCTAAATAAACTTAATTTGGCCATATAAACATTTTCAAAATAATTTATGTAGTCAAAATAAGCCTATATTTGTCTCTGCATGAAATTCCGTTTTTACAGAAGCAAAATACAAAATTAAGTCTACAGTAATGTAGGATTTATTTTTATGAATCCAATGATATATTATTTGTATTTTTTGGATAAACAGAACAAAAGATATGAATTTTACAAGTTTGAATCTCTAATAGATACAAAATCAGATTTTAAATCGAAACCCTACCACGTGGCTATGTATGATTGGCTGATACCGTTTCGGTTGGATCGATCATCTAGATCCGTAGGATCTAAGTGATACTATGTGGCTCAGATCTAAAGAAAACGTTTCGTTAAGTGATCTATCGTGGCCACTGGATCTAGATCTGACGGTTGCAAAGCAAGCGACCATAGCCTGGCGGCACTAGCGACGGCGGCGCTCTGCCGGTGATGTTCCAATGGCTACAGAGGGGGTTGGGGAGCTGTGGTTTGGCTTACCAGACTCGCGAGGTTGTGCTGAAGCTCAAGGTGTCCCTGACGTGGACAGGGGTGTGCTGTGGTGGCCGGAGGAGCTCGTCGGAAACCTAGCTGGCGTCGGGCACGGACTGACGGCGACATTCCCGGCCTCCATAAGACAAACGAACAACATCAGCGTGTGTGCAAGGACAACACGGTCACCGTCGTTTGATCTAGAGGTTGGGGGGGGGGTGGTCACACCTTACCAGAATTCCTCGCCGGAGACATGCGTGGCGTCGGGTGCTTGCGGTGGTGGACGAATCCGATGACCTAGGTCACGAACAGACGAACCAAGCGTATGAGAAGAAGCGCACGAGCACGAGGATCATTATAGCAAGAACGAGAGAGGACGGGGTGGACGGAGCTCACCGCAATGTCTCGTCAGAGTTGCTTAGGCAACGGCGTTGCAGCACGAATTCTAGGCAGCCTGGTGGCGGAGAGAGTGTGCCTAGTGAGGGGAAAGGCTCGCGGTGGGGAGGTGCTTATGTAGGCAGAGGCTCGGCAAGAAACGCTTGCGGAATCAAGGGCATTTACGCCGCGCCATCAATGGAGCAACGGCAGCGGCGACGAGGTCTGCGGGCGTGATTTGGGGAAGATGGTGACATGGCGTGTGGGGCCAGCACATCAGTGACTGCGGGTAGGCCTGTGCGCATGAGAGAGAGGAGAGGGGGAGGTGTCCGGGTGGGCTTAGTGGGCTGCTTCTGCTGCTGGGCTGAATAGGTGGCGCCGGCCCTTTTCCTTTTCTTCTCTCTTTTTCTTTTTCTATTTTGATTTTCAGGAATCAAATTCAAACCAAATTCAAATGGATTTAAATTCAAATCACCTCTGAATTTTTGTAGTGTAAACCTTTTACTTGTTTGTGTATAAAACACTACTATTTAGTCAAATGCACTTTGACACTTTGAAAATAAAATAAAACCTTGCCTTATTGATATATAGATAATAGGCATATAAATGGTTTTATTTTGGATTTTGTTTTTGAAAGTTTTTGTGCAAGCCAAGGATGCTATGAATGAAGGAATGAAATGCAAACTTTTAAAACTCATGATTTTTGGGATGTTACACATCTAACCCCCTTAAGATGAATCTCGTCCTCGAGATTCGGATTGGCTAGCAAATAGGCGAGGGTGATCTTTCTGAAGGTCATCTTCTCTTTCCCAAGTTGCTTCTTCTTCGGAATGATGGTTCCACTGAACTTTGCAGAATTTAGTAGTCTTGGTTCGAGTAACTCTTTCTGCAGTCTCAAGAATCTTGATAGGCTTCTCCTCATAGGTGAGATCACTCTCTAACTGAACCTCTTCCAAAGGTATAGTATCCTTCAAAGAAGTTTCTTCCATATCTGGATGGCATTTCTTCAACTGACTCACGTGAAACACATTGTGAACGGAAGACAGTGATTCAAGCAATTCAATCTCATAAGCCACTTCTCCTTTGCGGCTCAAAATCTTGAATGGTCCAATATACCTTAGAGCCAACTTTCCTTTGATCCCAAATATCTTCACACCAAGCGAGTGGTGAGACTCTAAGATAGGCTCTATCACGTACCTCATAGGTGACCTCTCTACGCTTTGAATCCACGTAGCTTTTCTGTCAGGACTGTGCTATCTTCAATCTGTCCCTTACTAATCTGACTTTCTCTTCAGCTTCCTTAATCAGTTCTGGTCCGAACAACTTTTTTTATCCTACACCACTCCATAGCAATGGTGTAGTACACTTCCTTCCATAGAGAAATTCAAATGGTGCCATCTCAATGCTGGCTAGGTAGCTGTTATTGTAAGAGAATTCTGCGTAGGGTGGACTTTCATCCCAACTAGCACCGTAGTCTAGGGCACATGCCCTCAGCATATCCTCTAGAATTTGATTGATTCTTTCTGTCTGTCCATCAGTTTGGGGGTGAAAAGCTATGCTGAACTCCAATCTTGTTCCCAATGAATCATGCAATTGTCGCCAAAAATGCGAAGTGAATTGAGTTCCTCTATCAGACACAATACTGTTGGGTACTCCATGCAGACATATAATCCTGTTCATATAGATTTTGGCCAACTCAGCACTTGTATATGTGGTCTTTACGGGTATGAAATGTGCCACCTTAGTTAGGCGATCTACACTAACCCAGATAGAATCATATCCTGATCTAGTCCTTGGCAGTCCGGTGATGAAATCCATACCAATCTTGTCCCACTTCCAATCGGGAATAGGTAGTGGCTGCAGTAATCCTGCCGGTTTCTGATGTTCCGCTTTCACTCGACTACACACATCACACAATGCAATATGTTCTGCGATGTCCCTCTTGAGATTATTCCACCAGAATCTTTCCTTCACATCCATGTACACTTTGGTGTTACCCGGATGAATGGAATATGGTGAGTTGTGTGCTTCTTGCAGAATCAGTTTCCGAAGTTCCGGATCTTACGGAATATAGATACGTTTTCCATACCATAAGGTACCCTGTTCGTCTTCATGGAAACCTTTAGCTTTCCCCTTATTCATTATTCCTTTGATCTCATCAATTTCCTTGTCCATCTTTTAGGCTTCCTTGATCCTGTCCAACAATGTGGGTTGAACATCCAATGACATGAGATGTCCTTCCAACACTATCTCCTATCTAAGATCTTTAAATTGGGCACATAGATCATCTGGCAATTCTCCCTTAGTAAGGCCATTCACATAAACCTTACGGCTTAAAGTATCCGCTACAACATTTGCTTTATCGGGATGGTATTGTAAAATCAAGTCATAGTCCTTGATGAGCTCAAGCCATCTTCTTTGTCTCATATTGATTTCTTTCCGAGTGAAGATATACTTCAAACTTTTGTGATCTGTGAACACTTCACAATGTTTTCCCAAAAGATAATGCCTCCATGTTTTGAGTGCATGGACAACAGAGGCTAACTCTAAATCATGAGTAGGGTAATTCACTTCATGAGTTTTGAGTTGTCTCGAGGCATAAGCCACACCTTTCCCTTCTTGCATCAAGGCTCCACCTAGTCCTTGGTGAGATGCATCACAATAGACTTGGAAATTCTTCTCCAAATCTGGCAGACATAAGACTAGTGTTGACACTAGTCTCTTCTTTTGTTCTTGGAAACTAAGTTCACATCCTTCAGTCCAGTCAAACTTCTTGTCTTTCTTAAGTAACTCCGTCATTGGCTTAGCTACCTTTGAGAAATTCTCATTGAATCTTCTATAGTATCCTGCCAAGCCAAGGAAACTACGAACCTCTTTCACTAACTTAGGAGATTCCCACTCAGTTATAGCTGACACTTTTGCAGGATCGGCAGCTACACCATCTCCCGACACAATATATCCGAGAAATCCCACTTCATTCAACCAGAATTCACACTTGCGGAATTTGGCATACAACTTGTGCTCCCTAAGTTTCTTAAGTATCAAACACAAATGCTCTTCATGCTCTTCTTTGCTCTTGGAGTAGATCAAAATGTCATCGATGAATACGACAACAAACTTGTCAAGAAACTCCATGAACACTTTGTTCATCATGTTCATGAAATAGGCTGGTGCATTTGTCAAACCAAATGGCATCACAGTTTACTCATACAAACCATACCTAGTGGTGAAAGCAATCTTAGGTATGTCTTGCTCTCTAATCTTTAGTTGAAAATAGCCTGATCGGAGATCAATCTTTGAGAACACACGGGCTCCTTATAGCCGATCAAACAGGTCGTTGATTCTAGGCAAAGGATATTTGTTCTTGATATTCACCTCATTGAGTGAACGGTAATCTATGCATAACCTTTGACTTCTATCTTTCTTCTCAACAAACAGAACTGGTGCACCCCAAGATGAAGAACTTGGTTGAATAAATCCTTTCTGCAACTGTTCTCCAAGTTGTTTCTTGAGTTCTTTCAACTCATCAACTGACATCTTGTAGGGTCTCTTTGCTATTGGTCCAGATCCTGGTAGCAAGTCAATCAGAAACTCTACATCTCTATCTGGTGGCATTCCAAGCAATTCCTCCAAAAAGACATCTGGATATTCTCTCACAATTAGCACACTGTCTATGCTAAGTCCCTTAAGTGAATTAATCTTACTCCCTTTAGATTCAAAGTTAGACTTGAACCTAATCCGTTTCTTATCCGGGGTAGTGAGTGTGACAGTACGATTGGCACAATCTAGTACTCCTTCATACTTATTCATCCAATCCATGCCTAGAATAACATCCAATCCTTGGGAATCTAGGATTATTAAACTAACTGGAAACTTATACTTCCCGAATTCTATCACTAGATCATGACATCCAAGGTTCACTATCATCTCTCCACCAGGAGAGCTTACTTTTATAGGACACCCAATAGTTTCAGTTGGAAGTCCATTTTTATCAACAAATGCTCTTGATATGAATGAATGCGATGCGCTAGTATAAAAAGAACAAGTGCTGGAAAAGAATTGAGCTTGAACTTACCAGCCACATCATCTGATTCTTCATAGATTTCCTCCACATTCATGTGATTCACCTGGCCCTTCTAAAATGGGTTGGGCTTCTTGGCTCCTTCAACTTTATTTTATAGGCACTCATTTGCATAGTGTCCCATCCTCTTACACTTGTAACACTCAACCTGACCGAGATCTTTCTTTACAGGCTGACTTCCACTACCACTTCCATTGTGGTGGCTCTTGTGTCCACTCTTGTGGTTCTTATACTTGTCGTTATCATGACTGCGATGATGCTTGTTGTCATGGTTACGGTTGTGGTTGTGGTGGCTGTTGTATTTCCCATGCTTGTGGAATCCAGAACTTCCACTATCATCATTATGGGAACGCTTATGAGACAAACCCAAGCTGTGCTTATCAAAGTTATGTTTCCTCTTCCTGCCCTCAACCCATTTCATCTTGTTTTCCAAGATGGTGGCCTTGTCACAGAGTGATTGATATGTTGGGACATAGGCAACAAATAGCTGCAGGTTCAATTCATCATTCAATCCTTCGAGGAACTTCTCCTTCCTCTTAGCATCAGTATCAACTTCATCCGGTGCATAGCACGCCAGATTGTTGAACTCCTCAATGTACTCTGCCACACTACGGTGACGTTGTTTCAGATTGTGGAACTCCTTCTTCAAGTTCATCACTCCAGATGAGATGTGAGCTATACGAAAACCATCCTCAAAAATAGCCAAAGTCACATCCTCAAGGGGAGTGGTGATCTGAAAGTTGTCCCACCAGGTTGCTGCTGGTCCTTCGAGCAGATGTGCCGCGAGCCTGACTTTTTCCTCGTCGGTGTAGCCAACAGTGACTAAATCCTTGTTCACAGAACGTAACCAGTCATTGGCTTCCATCGAATCAGTTGTTCTAGAGAACTTTGCAGGCCTCAGTCTTAGAAATCTGGTGAGCATGTCAAATGCTGGAGTATTGTTCTGATTGTTGTTGTTGTTGTTGTTGTTGTTGTTGTTGTTGTTGTTGTTGTTGTTGTTGTTGTTGTTATTGTTATTGTTGTTGTTGTTGTTGTTGTTGTTGTTGTTGTTGTTGTCACCGTTGTTGCTTCTTTGTTGTCATTGCTGTCGCTATTGTTGTCATTCTTGCTTCTTTATTCTTCGCTGTCATTCTGTCATTCTTTTGCTGTCTTTGTTGTTGTTGTTGTTGTTGTTGTTGTTGTTGTTGTTGTTGTTGTTGTTGTTGTTGTTGTTGTTGTTGTTGTTGTTGTTGTTGTTGTTGTTGTTGTTGTTGTTGTTGTTGTTGTTGTTGTTGTTGTTGTTCTGATTTTGTATGAACTGCGTCATCATCTGAATCAGTTGAGATTGATCTATCATCAACTGCTGCATCTCGGGAGTGACATTATTGTTGTTGTTTTGGTTGGGATTGGCACGACGGGGAGGCATCTGTGGTTTCAATAAGGATAAGAATGAGATACCCATAGATGCTTAACATGCACAATACATCACATATAAACAATCACAATAACCAAGCTCAAAATAACATAGAGTTTGAACTACGTAGACAACAGGTTTTGAAAATGTAAACACACAATAGCAGGCCATCCACATGTTGGATGGTCATTGCGACTCAATAATCAAAGTATGATAGATAAATGATAGTCGAGTAGTCTATACTACTCCTCCATGTCGACCTCCATGTCAACAAGTGTAAGTCCGGCTGACTCCATGGATGTCTTGTACTCATCAACATTGGTGGTCAAGGCCTCGACCTTCGCACGGAGAGCTCTCTTCTGTGAGCGCAGCCTCTCGATCACTTCCTGCTGGGTCTCGAGCTCGAAGTCCTTGGCCTCTAACTCAGCCTTCATCTCCATGATCTTCTTGTTTCTATCTTGGACTCTTTTCTCCTGACTCTTGAACTTCTTGTCCTGGCTCTCGAATCTGGCCTCCATCTCTTTGACGATCTCGTCTTGCTTCGCGAAGAGCTTATCCTTCTCCCTCAACTGAACCTAGAGCTCATCATTGCTAAGCATGATGTTGGTCCTCTCCGTGTCGAGGTGTCTAATAAGACCCTCTAGGTCCTGAAGGTACAGACGAACTGGCTCAATCATCTCTCTAGTAGCATCATCATACTCTACAGCCTCACCCTGCTCGTCACGTCTCCCGAACGGGTGAAAGTAGAGGCCTCTAAGCTCGGTGGAGTTTCTTCCAACAAGGCGTCCAAGTAACTCCTGCATGACTACATCTAAGCCCTTCTCCTTGTCATCATGCATCAGCTTGAAGGTGATCTCCTCCGTGGGTGGCTCCATCTGGCGTCCCGGCTGTGTGACTCTGAAGATCCAAAGGTCCTTCCTCTCAAACTTGGTGAGCTGGAGTGCCTTGATACTAGGAAGTGGGAGGTTGAGCACACTAGTGAGCTCCACAAGACGAGAACCGAAACGAGTTCCCTTGAACTCCTCGACAGTGCTGATAACAATGTTAGGCATCATTGTATAAGATAAGAAAGGTTAGAATCAATACAAGTAGAGAAAAATCACAAGACAATAAAAACATAAGCACGTTTTCTACAATAAAACATACAAGTCATGGCATACAGAAATCCAATACAAACACTAAGGTTCAACATGACATAGACAAAGTTTTGCGAGAAAAACGACAAGTGTGGTGGTCCAACTAGCGGAGTACGTTACAATTCTCACTCATATGCTAAGTCTATGATATCCTCCCTTAGACATTTTATGGCAGTCTCTAAGTCTTGGGTATACTTCTTCTCCTCTTCAAGGTCACTTTTGGTGTTGAGCATCCTACAATTGAGTATTTCACCAAGCTCTTTGATAGCATTCCAAGCTGCATTCCTTGCAGAGTCAAAGAATGTTGTATACATTTCTGAGTTGGTGCCCATGTAGAATCCCGTCTCTTTGTGGTTTTCTCCCTTGTTTTTGTACAAGTGAAGTTGCACCCACCAATATTCTTCTCCTTCATCCATTACTGGAAATCCTTTGTACACGGCCTCACCATGTATCCCCAAACTAACCATAAGGGTTTTAGGTGCTTTGGGAAACTCCATCTCCCATTCTAATGTCATGGTAATGAGTGGTCCCTTCTTGACGGCTTCGTTGATGGCGGCCATCTACAAATAGAGATGAGGAAGAAGATTAGGAAAGGTTACGAGAAGAAACAAGTGTGGAAGTTGCAAAGAGTTGCATTTTTCCTTAGTGGTTTTCTTAGTCTAATCCATCCTAGGGTCATAATCCTAAAGGCAACACGGTGCTCTGATACCATTTGTAAGACCCCACCTTTATAAGGTAAAGGATCCCTGTGATTGCAATGCTAGTCCCTGGATCAATTGCTAGCATCCATAGTTTAAGATGAAGTACACAGATACAAAGGTCTTTATTACATCGTCATTCCAGAGATAACATAGTCTTTTACAACTCCATAGCCAAAGGCTAGTACAAGAGTTCATAACATAAGTAAAATAAAGTAAAGTCTTCATCTTCATGTGCCACAGGCAAGCATGTTGAGTGTAGACTCATAACCCTAATCCTCATCAGAGTATCCGACAACATCATAAGTTACAGCCATAGTGGGTCAATACATTGGAATAGTATTGGCAAGTGATACCATAGTAGAATAGTAGTTTCTAACTTCTATATGAATTTGGCTAAGTGTAGCTTAGGCTTTGTTTGCTCAAAATAGGTTTTTCCTATCAGTTGAAAAACACTAAGTTTTTTTTATCAAAAACTCCCAAGGAACCACCAATGAATATTGAGGAACCTTTAACCCTTGTTCAACCACAAGTTTTTAACTTAGAAATTGGGATGAGGAGATCCTTGATAGCTTCAATGTCTTGATGCTCAAATTGTCCGTAGTTGGGGACACGGCTAAGTACTTAGATTTTTCCTTCTCGAGAGGTGGTGCACTTTCCCCACAAGACTCGACATGCATCGAGACAAGATCTTTCAGAAGCCTTCCCTTAGACCAAATGGACGCGTTCCATCCTATCACCCTACCACCATCTATCCATTTGACTAAGTTATTGCAACCTATATGATCAAGGCAGAGCCCATATGCCATGTGGCTGCACGGGAAGCTTCTAAACACTAAGTATCTCAAATCCCTTTGTTCCTGGGTGGCTTTCCACAAGTGAGATACACCAGGTAGACCCCTGAGTAACCACTCAACACAAACCATTCTTTCCATTCCACCCAGGTGATTCATTCATTTAGTTATTTTATTAAGCAAAAACATAACTCAAAGACTTAGTAAAATTTCCATAGCATGTGTATATAATCCACCCTTGTTTACTACTATCTAGGATAAGCATGATATCAAGAAGTATCTTAACTTAGAGAATAATCCTATCGAGAATACAACTACTAGGATTTCCCATAGCATAGCATATAGATACTTAGCAAAAATTTCATGCAAGCCCTATACAAAATATCACTAGTGCATATTCAAAATAATGGGACAAAAACATGAAGAACCACTTGCCTTGGTAGTTGGGGGAGTAGCAACAATCTCCACAATGACAATCACCACTAGCACCAAAATCTACAAATAAAATAATAGCACCAAATTCACATTCCAATATTCAAGCAAAAATATTATGAATGCATGCAAATGCCATGTGATGATTTTTCTAAACTAAACAATACAAGTCAAACAGTACTGAACACAAAACCAATTAAAAATGTTCTAAATAAACTTAATTTGGCGTTATAAACATTTTCAAAATAATTTATATAGTCAAAATAAGCCTATACTTGTCTCTGCATAAAATTCCATTTTATACAGAAGCAAAATACAAAATTAGGTCCACAGTAGTGTAGGATTTATTTTTCTGAATCCAATGATATCTTATTTGTATTTTTTTGGATAAACAGAACAAAAGATATGAATTTTACAAGTTTGAATCTCTAATAGATACAAAATCAGATTTTAAATCGAAACCCTACCACGTGGATGTGTGTGATTGGCTGATACCGTTTCGGTTGGATCGATCATCCAGAGCCGTAGGATCTAAGTGATACTGTGCGGCTCAGATCTAAAGAAAACGTTTCGTTAAGTGATCTATCGCGGCCACTGGATTCAGATCTGATGGTTGCGAAGCAAGCAACCATAACTTTGGCGGGCGGCGGCCAGCAAGGCTGGCAACACCTCTGGGGATGTTCGGCTGCTCTGAGAGGGGGTTGGGGGCTGTGGTTTGGCTTCCCAGACTCACAAGGTTGTGCTGAAGCTCAAGGTGTCCCTGGAGTGGACGGGGGCGTGCTGTGGCGGCCAGAGTAGCTCGTCGGAAACCTAGCTGGCGTCGGGCACGGCTTGATGGCGATGATGGCGATGCTCCCGGCCTCCATAAGACAAATGAACAACATCAATGTGTGCACAAGGACAAGGCGGTCACCGTCATTTGATCTAGAGGTTAGGGGGTGGTCACACCTTACCAGAATTCCTCGCCGGAGACGAGCGTGGCGTCAGGTGCTTGCGATGGTGGACGAATCCGATGTCCTAGGTCACGAACAGACGAACCAATGGTATGAGAAGAAGCACATGAGCACGATGATCATTATAGCAAGAACGAGAGAGGGCGGGGTGGACGGAGCTCACCACAATGTTTCGTCGGAGTTGCTCGGCGGCGCAAATACCAAGCAACCTCGGGAAGCTCAAGGCAGTGTGAAAATGAGTGAGGGGAAAGGCTCGTGGTGGGGAGGTGCTTATGTAGGCAGAGGCTCGGCAAGAAACACTCGCGGAATCAAGGGCATTTACGTCGCGCCATCAACGGATCAACGACAGCGGCGACGAGGTCTGCGGGCGTGATTTGGGGAAGATGGTGACATGGCGTGTGGGGGCCATCGCTGATCAAGGGTAGGTGCTGGCGTGAGAGAGAGAGAGAGAGAGGGAGGTGGAGTGGGCTTAGTGGGTCGCCTTCTTCAATGAATAGGTGGCGCTGGCCTTTTCCTTTTCTTCTCTCTTTTTTATTTTTTCTATTTTGATTTTCAGGAATCAAATTCAAACCAAATTCAAATCACCTCTGGATTTTTTTAGTGTAAACCTTGTACTTGTTTGTGTATAAAACACTACTATTTAGTCAAATGCACGCTGACACTTTGAAAATAAGATAAAACCTTGCCTTATTGATATATAGATAATAGGCATATAAATTGTTTTATTTTGAATTTTGTTTTTGAATTTTTTTGTGCAAGCCAAGGATGCTATGAATGAATGAATTAAATGCAAAATTTTGCAAACATGATTTTTGGGATGTTACAAGAACCTTATGTTTACCCTGGGGATACATGGTGAATCTATGTACAAGTGATTCCTAGTAATGGATGAAGGAGAAAAATATTGGTGGGTACAACTCCACTTGTACAAAAACAAGGAGGACAACCACAATGAGTCGGGATTCTGCATGATCACCAACTCTGAGATGCACATGTCATTCTTTTACTCTGCAAGGAATGCATCTTGGAATGCCATCAAGGAGCTTGGAGATAGACTCAAGTGTAGAATGCTCAACACTAAAAATGACCTTAGAGAAGAAAAGAAGCATACCCAAGAATTAGAGGCCACCATAAAAGGTCTAAGGGAAGATGTTATAGACTTGGCATTTGAGTCTTGTGATCAAGACAAGCAAATTGCAACCTGATGTCTACGCACTTCTATTCTTGTAGACAGTTGTCGGGCCTCCAAGTGCAGAGGTTTGTAGAACAGTAGCAAGTTTCCCTTAAGTGGATTACCCAAGGTTTATCGAACTCAGGTAGGAAGTGTTCAAAGGTATTCCCTCTCAAGCAACCCTGCAATCAAGATACAAGAAGTCTCTTGTGTCCCCAACACACCCAATACACTTGTCAGGTGTATAGGTGCACTAGTTCGGTGAAGAAATAGTGAAATACAAGTGGTAACGGTGCCAGAAAAGAGCTTGCCGGTGAGGTAAAGACTAAAGGCAAAAAGATGGAAGCAAGAAAACATGCAACAGATCTAGATGTGAACGGTATTTCAATGCTTAGAAACAAGGCCTAGGGATCATACTTTCACCAGTGAACACTCTCTCATAAATATATTATCTTCATGATACTACTCTTAACTACTCTCTGGTTGGTGAACTCTAATCCATGGTAGGCCTATAACATCACACTTCAAAGTCTGCCTTCCCCAATATAGATAACCCCACACTGTCACCTTGAGCGCTAGATGGTTCCAACAAACACCACAATTTCATAGAGACAACCAACTCAAAATATACTCACGATAAATATATATGTAACCTAGCTTAAGTGCCACACACGGCGTGCATGCTGTCACTTTCACACACGTGGGGAAAAGCATAGATCTATTAAAGCACAATGAGTATTTATGTAGACTCTATCCTAAGTGCCACCATGGCATGCACGCTGTCACTTTCACACACATGGGGAGAGCAGAGATCTATTAAAGCACTTGAGTAGCAAGGTAGATCTACTTGATTACAAAGATCATGACAAAAACAAGATCATGCATAGAGAGTGATGAACACATAGCTACTGGTAGAGCCCTTAGCCTCGAGGAAGAACTACTCCCTCCTCATCATGGGAATCAACAACGGTGATGGATATGGTGGTGAAGATCAATGGAGATGGATCCGAGGGCACTTCCGTGTCCCGGCAGGGTGCCGAAACAGACACTTTCTGTCCCCCGAATCTCCCCTTCGGTGGAGGCGGCGCTGCGGAACTTTTCATGGCTTTCTGGTCAATAGGTTAGTTCCAGAAAGTGTATAAAAATACCTAAAAGTGTAGACAAAGCATGTCAAAGTGGATACTAAACAAGCATGGAACATCAAAAATTATATATACGTTTACGATGTATCAAGCATCCCCAAGCTTAACTCCTGCTCATCCTCGAGTAGGTAAGTGATAAAAAGAATAATTTTTGAGGTGACATTCACCATCACAATCAAGATTAAACCATTTGCAAAGAATTGAAAGCTAGGATCAAAGTACTCTAAACATGAGCATTAAAGATGGAGTTCTAACAGTAAGACAAAGTAACTATGCATGCAACATGAAAGGTTACAAACAAAGATTCATGAATAACATGCATTGAAAGATGTTTGTTTGTTTCACATATAGAAAACATAGCATAGTGGCATTCATATTGTCCCTCATGGAGTAGCAAATAAATGCATAGGACACCTTCAAAGTTCATAAGAGTGACTAGATACAAATAGCACAAGAACAAGCAATATCAACAATATGCATCAATCAATAAGTTTTGGGACAATGCACATATAACTAAGAATGGAAACTATGCTCTCTTAATTTGTGCCTAAGGAGAGAAGGTGGAGACTCAATATACAAGTGGAGAAGAAAGTCCCTTCATAAAGGGAAGCAGGGAGTTCAAGTTTCATAAAGAGCTTCCAAAAATTATGGTACTTGTTAGCTTTCAGCCCTTATTGCCCCTATCATAAGCATCTTGAAGTGATTAAGGTTAAAGTGAACAAACTATGGAGTATATGCTTGACAAAGTATAAGTTGACAATCTCATGTCCCTTGAATACGAGGACCGCTCCTCATGCTACTCAACTTTAGTCACCTGTAAGTTCTTGTCATAGTTAGTACATATGTATCATAGAGAACCGCCAACGGGGTACCCCTTTCACATGATACATGAGCTATCCCATAATCAAAATGACAAGGCAAGCAAACAATGAGCATCTCAACAATCTTCTTATTTACCATGGTAAAATGGTGCTTTTTTCTCTATTTCCTCTTTTCAATATGTCTCTTTTTATATATAAGAAGAAAGCTTCATAGATGTCATTATGGTGATGCTGCAAGTTTCCACCATGATTAGGCATGGCTTAGGCTAGAGGCCCAGATGTTTCTCTAACATACATACATAACTCCATGGACTTACAAGATCCCTTTTTATTTCACACCGGCGACATCCATAGATGAAAGATCATGATATCAACTGTGTACAAAGTACAAGTGCAATGTTGAAAGCGTTCCCTGTGACAACACGGTTCTGCTAATTCCAACGTATAAGTGCAAGAATATACAACATAGATGACACAATGGTTCAAGTTTATTAGGGTCAAGTAAATAAAGTGTGCCATCAAGTTTGTGAGAGCTTTAATCACTAATTTTTCACATAACAAAATACTTTTTAATTGGAAGATAGATGAAAACAAGAATATACTTGGAATGGTGTAACACACCATGCATAGGAATTTATAGTGGACACTTTGGAATAACTTTGTTTCTTGGGAGTTGGATGCATGAGTAGAGCTTACTCGTAAAAGTGGAGGCTAGCAAAAGACTAGGAGCGACCAACTAAGAGAGCAATAATGGCCATAAGCATGCATAGCGACAAAACATTATTAATCAAATCATAGAGTGGTACTACAAGTCAAGGACTAAATGATCATAGAGGCTATGGTGACTGGTTCATAGTCATAACTTGGTGTGAGCATGTGCCAAGTCAACCCAAACAAAGCATCAAAGGAGAATACCACAATACTATGCTTTTGTATGCTAAAACAACGCATGATTCTTTCAAGGCACATTAAGCAATCTCAATTGTTTGGAACAAGTCATGCTACATCAATAACCACTAATCATAAAGTCAAAACAACATCTAACATGACATGATAAAGTCTAAGCTACAGTCAAAACAAGCTTCCTTTTGTACCACATAAGCATGCTTTCTACTCTTTTCCAACACCAATCAACTTATTTGAAACAACTCACAAAGATAATAATCAATAAATATCAGAGAGCTTGTCTCACAAATCCACAAATAAGAACTAAAAAGTTCTAAGATGAAAGCACAAGAAAACTAAGGCTAAACACAGTGCTAGCAAAAGAGAACACTCACAAGACAATAAGAATGAAAACTAGAGTGTTCTAGGCAATGAAAACAGAGTGTGTCTCTCTCCAAAAGAAGTGTGCTGGGATCTAACCAACTTTATTCAAGCAAACTAAGCAAACCAAACGAAAAGTAAGACGCTCCAAGAACAACACAACAGTGCATGAAACAATAAAAATGAAGTGTCTTGAAAGACCCGAGCTTTTTATTGATGAAGAAGGGGATGCCTTGGGCATCCCCAAGATTTGACTCTTGTACCTCTTGAATATTTCTTGGGGTGACATGGGTGGGCATCCCCAAGCTTGAGCTTTTGTCCATTCTTCATCTCATTACATCATTCTTTCTCTACACCTGAAAATTTTCCTTCATACAAAACTTCACACAATCTTCATTAGCAACATTAGTGTATTCAAAAGATAATAGACCCTTGGGTTTAGCTTTAGATTAGCAAAAATTTCACTAAAAACAGAAGCTACTGTAGCAATTCCCTTAAAAAGCTCAATTTTCCAAAAAACCCAAAAATAAATCAATAAGAAGCAAATGCAAATAATGGCAGAAATCTGTCAAAACAGACCAATAGGTAGAAACCAATTTTTTCGAAGACCTTCTGTTGCTCAAATCAAAAAGTGTTGAACTAACAAAAGTTACATACTAGGGATTTATTCAGAAAATATAAGCTTAATCCGACTTATAGAGATTCTTTACAAATTTTTATGGTGGAGCACAAAAATCTGTTTCAGGACAGCAACTCCCCAAATCTTAGTTCCCTATCATTAGAGGTCATTCTTGGAACAAAAAGCAAACAAAAATGATAAGGAGAGGAAATTACTGAAGTAATAACTTCCAAGACTCAAGAAAACTCTTGGGTTATCTCCCAACAAGTACTTTTCTTTAACGCCTTTAAGTTAGGCTTGATATTTGAGAAGATGCTCACATAAGAAATATGAATTGAAGTAAAAGAGAGCATAAAGAAGCAAATTCAAAACACATTTAAGTCTAACCCACTTTATATGCACAGGAATCTTGTAAAGAAACAAGTCATGAAAGCACAAAACAACAAGCATAGGAAAGCAAATCAAGTGCACCTTCAAAATTTTCAACATAAAGAGGGGAAACTTAATATTTTTGAGATGCATAAAACCATGTTTCCCTCTCTCATAATAACTTTCAGTAGCATCATGAATAAAATTAACAATATAACTATCACATAAAACATTCTTATCATGAGCCACATGCATAAAATAGTTATTACTCTCCACATAAGCATAGTCATTCTTATTAATTGTGGTGGGAGAAAATTCAACAAAATAGCAATCACTATTATTCTCATCACCATAGTCATCAAATATAGGAGGCATATTGTAATCACAATCAATTTCCTCCTCAATAGTAGGTGGACTGAAAATATCATAATCATCATTGTAATCATCATAAATTGGAGGTTTGGTATCATCATAAGCAATAGAATAGCTATCTTCCCAAGTGTATTCATTTGTAAACATATCATCATTGGAAGGAACATGGATAGCACTAATAGCACAAAAACTATTAATATCACCATTTTCAAAATTGGTACCAAAGAGATTTTCAATATCAAAAGTGGTTTGCTTTTCCCAATCATGATCACTACTATAGGTAACAGGCATAGGAACATCATCTAGTTCAGACTCATCAGCAAAAACTATGATAGGAGTAACATGCTTAGAGGAAGATACCATTTCCTCTCTCCTTTTACTCCTCCTCCTCTTCTTCTTATTCTTCTTCTTCTCCTCTTTAGGAGGGAGAGGCTTGAAAGGAAGCTTCTCCACATACCCTGGTTTATTGTTAGAGACAATAGAAGAAACTTTGGAGGATTCCTCCTTTTCATTAATAAGAACAAAACTCATATCAGTCCTGTCATATTTTGGTAAAATATCATCTTTTATAAGATTTTGTATGTAAGTATTTGCGTGGCAATTATCAACACAATAAATATGACAACCATGCAGGATGCTATTCATATCAAAAGCACTCATGTCTACCAAAGAAGTTTTCTTGATAACTCTTCACACCCCAAAAATAATGTAAGTTCATCATGTTGATTATCAGTGATCGCGTTATCACAATACAAACTTGCAGTACTCATTGGATTAGCAAGGTCATTATTATGGCCTGTGCATTGAAAATTGAAATGTCCCACTTCATAGCAGAGTTCACAAATAAAAGGATAGCGGGCACAAACTTTTTTACCAAGATCATTTAGATCCTTATACCACATTCTAGTTTTTTCATTCTAGTGGGTGATACAATAATAATCTTAATTTTGATTATTTTCACAAGGTCTATGTATTCCACAAAAATTAACATGCTTATAAGAATTAGTACTTTCAGAAGTTTGAGCATGTTTATTGCAATCATTAATAACATTTTCATTTTCCATGCAAGTGTCTTTAAAAGGTTCTTGATACATGTCCCATTTTTCTTTAGGACCATTAATATGGGAAGAAAAGGCTCTATAATATCTAAAAATAATTTGAGGATCAAGACCATATTTAGCACCAAGCTCTTGAAAATCAGCAGTTTCAGCGAAAGACTTAATGCAATCATACTCATAGTTTATACCTGGTTCTTTACCTTTGTCATTATCCCAATCTTCGGTACTGCTTTGAATTGTTTCAAGAAGATCCCACTTAGCTTTGACCTCCTTACTTGTGAAGGATCCCTCAAAACAGGTATCTAGATAGTCCTTGTAATGTCCTGAAAGCCTTGCATAAAAAATATTAATAACAATATTACTGGGGAGCTCATGAATGGGACATTTGAGCATTAGTGACTTCAATCTCCCCAAGCTTGGGCAATACTTTCTCCCTCATGAGGATGAAAATTATAAATATAATTCCTATCTTCCAAAGCTGGGGAACTAAAAATATCATTTTCATAAAAATCAGCTTCCCCAAGCTTAGACGTTTCTATAGCATTAGCAATAATGGTGTCCAAATAATTCATACTAATAACATTGCTACTAGCATGCAAATAAAGTTCCATAGTTTTTTTTAATTTTCTCTTCAAACAATTCATGTCCTAACTCAAGAGAAATACTATAAAGCTCTCTAATTTTTTGTAGTTTTCCATTAAGCCTAACTAGTAAAAACAAGAAACAAAAATACCAAATTGAAGAATCTAAAGGAAATAACTTCGAGCATTCACACACCAAGAGCATGTTAGTACCTTTTACCTTACCTCCCGGCAACGGCGCTAGAAAATAGCTTTCTGGCTTGCTGTTGCCGTGGGGTAATGTGTGTGAGTTCCTTTTACCTTTCCTCCCTGGCAACAGCGCCAGAAAATAGCTTCATGTCTATGCACTTCTATTCTTGTGATAGTTGTTGGGCCTCCAAGTGTAGAGGTTTGTAGAACAGCATCAAGTTTCCCTTAAGTGGACTACCCAAGGTTTATCGAACTCAAGGAGGAAATGGTCAAAGGTATTCCCTCTCAAGCAACCCTGCAATCAAGATACAAGAAGTCTCTTGTGTCCCCAACACACCCAATACACTTGTTAGGTGTATAGGTGCACTAGTTCGGCAAAGAGATAGTGAAATACAAGTGGTAATGGTGCCAGAAAAGAGCTTGACGGTGAGGTAAAGACTAAAGGCAAAAAGATGGAAGCAAGCAAACATGCAACATATCTAGATGTGAACGGTGTTTCAATGCTTAGAAACAAGGCCTAGGGATCATACTTTCACTAGTGAACACTCTCTCATAAATATATTCTCTTCATGATACTACTCTTAACTACTCTCCGGTTGGTGAACTCTAATCCATTGTAGGGCTATAACAGCACACCTCAAAGTCTGCCTTCCCCAATCTAGATAACCCCACACTATCACCTTGAGTGCTAGATGGTTCCAACAAACACCACAATTTCATAGAGACAACCAAATAAAAATATACTCATGATAAATATATATGTAACCAAGCTTAAGTGCCACACACGGCGTGCACGCTGTCACTTTCACACACGTGGGGAAAAGCATAGATCTATTAAAGCACAATGAGTATTTATGTAGACTCTAGCCTAAGTGCCACCATGGCATGCACGTTGTTACTTTCACACACATGGTGAGAGCAGAGATCTATTAAAGCACTTGAGTAGCAAGGTAGATCTACTTGATTACAAAGCCCATGACCACAACAAGATCATGCATAGAGAGAGAGATGAACACATAGCTACCGGTAGAGCCCTTAGCCTCCAGGAAGAACTACTCCCTCATCATCATGGGAATCAACAACGGTGATGGAGATGGTGGTGAAGATCAATGGAGATGGCTCCGAGGGCACTTCCCCATCCCGGCAGGGTGCCGGAACAGAGACTTTCTGTCCCCCGAATCTCCCCTTCGGTGGCGGCGGCGCTGTGGAACTTTTCGTGGCTTTCTGATCGATAGATTAGTTCCAAAAAGTGTATAAAAATACCTCAAAGTGTAGACAAAACATAGCAAAGTGGATACTAAAGAAGCATGGAATATCAAAACTTATAGATACGTTTACGACGTATCTCAACCAAGGATGCTCAGATAGAAACCTTGACTAGAGAGTGAGAATTATGACGTACTCCAGTAGTTGGACCACCACACTTGTCATTTTTATCGCGTTAATAATTTGATCATACCAACCTATGTGGTATGGCAAAATTTAGTCTAAGTAGTGTGTGAACCTTGGTGCTTGTGATGGAGTTTTGTATGCTATGACTTGTGTGCTTGAAATAAATTATGTGTTTGTTTTGGCTTTTGTCTTAGTACTTTATGTTTTCTCTTTACTTGTGTTGTTTCTAATTTTCTCCATCCTATGCAATATATGCCTAGCTTTGTTCTTAGCACCGCCGAGGAGTTCAAGGGAACTTGTTTTGGATCCTGTATCGTGGAGCTCGTTAGTGTGCTCAATCTTCCCCTCCCTAACATTAAGGGACTTCAACTCAGGAAGTTCGAGAGGAAGGACCTATGGGGATTTAGAGTCTCCCACTGAGGAGATTTCCTTCAAGATTCTCCATGACGACAAGGAGAAGGGACTCGACATTGCCATGCAGGAGCTGCTAGGACGTCTATGTGGGCATCACTCCTCCGAGCTCAAGGGCATCTACTTCCATCCATTTGGAAGACGTGACGAGGAAGGAGAGGCTATAGTATACGACGATGCCACTAGAGAGACCATTGAGCCTGTACGTCTCTATCTTCAGGCCTAGAGGGCCTCGTTAGGCACCTTGACACTGATAGGACCAACGTCATGCTTAGCAATGACGAGCTACACATCCAGTTGAGGTAGAAGGATAAAGCCTTCGAGGAGAAAGAGGAGAGCATCAAGGAGATGGAGGCTAGGTTCGAGAAGCAAGACAAGAGGTTGAAGAACCAAGAAAAGAGAGTGCAGGATAGGAACAAGAAGATCAATGAGATGAAGGCCGAGATGGGGCTCAAGGATCTTGAGCTAGAGACACGACAGGAGGTGATTGAGAGGCTGCGTTCGCAGAAGAGAGAGCTTCAGGTGAAGGTCGATGCTTTGACCACCAGCGTGGAGGAGTATAAGGAAGAAATCGAAGTAGCAGGACTTACTTTAGTGGATGAGGAAGTCGATATGGAGGAGTAGTGTGGACTACTTAGCTATCTATCCATATATCATCATTTATTTATCGAGTCACATTGATCATCTAACATGTGGATGACTATGCTAGTGTGTTTGCTTTACAAAACTTGTTGTTCGTGTTGTTTAAACTCTAAGTTTATTGTGCTTGCTTATTGTGATTGTTGCTATGTATTGTATTGTATTGTATTGTATTGTATTGTATTTTATTGTATTGTATTGTATTGTATTGTATTGTATTGTGCATGTTAGTATCTATGGGGTATTTATCCTTTCTTATCCTTACTGAAACCACAGATGCCTCCCCGTCGTACCAATCCCAACAATAACAACAACAACAATGACAATGAGATGCAGAAGCTGATGACAACCCAGACTCAGGTGATGCAAATTATGACCCAGTTTATGGCGAACCAGAATCAGAACTAAAACAACAACAACCCACCAGCTTTTGATATGCTTACAAGGTTTCTGAGATTGAGGCTTGCTAAGTTTTCAAGAACGACTGATCCTATGGTAGCAAATGATTGGCTACATTCTGTGAACAAGGACTTGGTCACAGTTGGTTGCACTGATGAGGAGAAAGTCAGGTTTGCAGCACATCTGCTAGAAGGACCAACAGCTACTTGGTGGGATAACTTCCAAATCACCACCCCTATTGAAGAAGTGACTTGGGCAATGTTTGAAGATGGATTCCGCATTTCTCATATCTCTTTAGGAGTGATGAGTTTGAAGAAGGAATTTCACAACCTTAAGAAATGCCATCGCAGTGTAGCGGAATATATTGACGAGTTCAACAATCTAGCACGCTATGCACCGGATGATGTTGACACTGATGCAAAAATGAAGGAGAAGTTCCTTGAAGGACTGAATGATGAGATGTGCATGCAGCTATCCGTTGCATATGTTCCAACTTACCAATCCCTGTGTGACAAACACACCATCTTGGAAAGAAAGATGAAGCAAGTGGAGAATAGGAAGAGGAAGCACCACTTTGATAAGCATGGATCTAGATCGTCTCACAAGCGCTCTTTTGGTGAAGGAAGTGGAGGTTCTGGATCCCACAAACACGGGAATCATAACAACCACCACAACAGTAACCGTCACTATGATAGCAATAAACATCGTGGGCACAACAATAGTGATTACCGCAACAACAAGAGTGGACACAAGAGTCACCACAGTGGAAATGGCAATGGAAGTCAGCCGACTAAGAGAGACATTAGTCAGGTTGAATGCTTCAAGTGCAAGAAAACTAGGCACTATGCAAATGAATGCCCAGAAAAGAAGACTGATGGAGCCAAAAAGCCAAACCCTTTTCACAAGGGTCATGTGAACCACATCAATGTGGAGGAAATCCATGAGGAGTCTGATGCTGTGGCTGGTAAGTTCAAGGTTAATTCCTTTCTAGCCCTTATCCTTTTTAATACCGGCACATTGCATTCATTCATATGAAGAGCATTAGTAGACAAAAATAGACTCCCAACTGAAACTATTGGATGTCCTATTAAAGTAAGCTCCCAGGTGGAGAGATGATAGTAAATTTTGGATGTCATGATCTAGTAATAGAGTTTGGGAAGTATAAGTTTCCAGTTAGTCTGATACTCCTAGATTCCCAAGGATTGGATGTAATTTTGGGCATGGATTGGATGACTAAGTATGAGGGAGTAATAGATTGTGCCAATCGTACTGGTACACTCACAACCCCGGAAAACAAACAGATTAGGTTCAAGTCTAACTTTGAACCCAAAGGGAGTAAGCTAAATTATCTTAAGGGGGTTAGCATAGACGGTGTACTAGTAGTGAAACAGTACCCGGATGTGTTTCCGAAGGAATTACTAGGAATTCCACCCGATAGAGATGTGGAGTTTTTGATCGACTTACTGCCAGGATCTGGACCAATAGCAAAGAGACCCTACAAGATGTCAGTTGTTAAGTTAAAGGAGCTCAAGAAACAGGTTGGAGAACAGTTGTAGAAAGGATTTATCCAACAAAGTTCTTCATCTTGGGGTGCACCAGTTCTGTTTGTTGAGAAGAAAGACAGAAGTCAAAGGCTATGCATACATTATCGTTCACTCAACGAAGTGACCATAAAGAATAAGTATCCCTTACCTAGAATCAATGATCTATTTGATCAGCTAGAAGGAGCCCGTGTGTTCTCAAAAAATTGATCTCCGATCAGGCTACTTTTAGCTAAAGATTAGAGAACAAGACATACCTAAGACTGCTTTACCACTATGTATGGATTGTATGAGTATACCGTGATGCCATTTGGACTAAAAAATGCACCAGATTATTTCATGAACATGATGAACAAGGTGTTCATGGAGTTTCTAGACAATTTTGTCATCGTGTTCATCGATGACATATTGATCTATTCCAAGAGCAAAGAAGAGCATGAAGAACATTTGTGTTTGATTCTTGCGAAACTCAGGGAACACAAGTTGTATGCCAAGTTCAGTAAGTGTGAATTTTGGTTGAATGAAGTTGGATTTATTGGTCATATTGTGTCTGGAGATGGTATAGCTATCGATCCCGCAAAGGTTCTTGTGCAGAGCAGTGGTTGAAGTTCTCCTCGGCTTCTTCTTCGTAGTATCCTTCTTCCTCCTCGTATCCTTGGTCGGTACTAGCGTCTATGAATAAATACGAGGTACACAATCACCAAACAATACTTAACTACTTTCAATCATAACACACAAGGGTTCTATAGATGATCTAGCATCATCACTAACATTCAAGATTAAAGCACTTGCATTATTTATTTATTTTTAGAAGAGTAATTTCTACTCATTGAAAAACTACTTAAGATTTAATATTCTCCAAACCAAACATGGGATCATGTTGACACATGTCATCACCACATATTTCAGTACATGGGAATGTGATTTAAAGTGGTGTCACAATTTAAAGTGGTGTCACATATTTCAGTACATGGGAAAGGTTAACGGCCGTTACTGAAGTGTGGCGCAAGAATCGACAGGAGGGTCTCTTCGTCAGCGACTCTTAACACGCGAAGTGGTACAGGGCGATGTGGTGCGTTGGATTAGAATGAAGATCGACGGCTGAGGGTCGTCGTCGACGATGAACTAGTCACCGGAGAGCTCGAACCATAGCGGCTCAGTGGGGGTCGTCGGGGGATCACCGGGGCTCGGGCGAAGGTCGGTGATACGGGCGAACAACGAAGTCGACGACGGCGAACTCAGGGGTGGTCGCGGTAGCTCCTGGGGTGGACGAAATCGACAGCGCCCTTCTTCTCTAGAGGCGGCCTGCTCCGGCCAAATTCTGGCGATGCGCTGATCGCCTTGATCTGGCTATGGGGGGGGGACGATCAGTGAGATGAGGGGAGTGAAATGGTGTGCTTCAATCGGCTGGGGATGGCCTCCTTTTATAGGCTCGACAGCGAGACCGAGAGGGATGGGCAGGCGACGGTGGCGACACGGCTACGGGCTGCTAGAGGCATGCCCGAGGGTGGCGATCGATCGGTGGTCTCCTGGCGATGCTCTAAGGTTTGAATGCGCTTGTAGGGGCGGTGGAAAACGGTCGGGAATGCGTGATGCTCTGCGAGGCAGAGGCGGCGAACTCTGAGGCGAGCGGTGGCTACGGGGTACGGGTGGTGAAATGGGCATGTCTGGCGGTCTCCTATGACGGTGGGGTGCATGCTGGCAGGCGGCAAGGGCTCGAGGTGGTCGGGTTGCGTGGGAATGGCGCGTGCTCTGCGGTGCGCTTCGGCATGGTCGACAGCGGCGCGGGCGCGACATTCCTGGCGGTTCTGGTTTCTGTCTGCGAGGCAGGGCTGGTCGAGAGGGGGCGGTGAAGCATGGGCTACCTCCCAGACAAGGTTGGCACGGCTAGTTCTTCTCCTAGCTTGCTGTCCACACTGGGGTGACATGGGTGCTCTCGGGCTGTTCACCATTGATGACATGGGCGAGTTTACAGTGGGGATTGAGCTTAGTTAAGTTTGCTAGATGATCTACTGAGGTTGCTGTGAGCTAGAGAGGGAACAAGTTAGGCCCAAAACACTGCTCAACATAGTGTTTTGATTTTGTTTGATTTGTATCTGCAAGCTGTTTGATGAAATGGCCGCATGAATTCAAGTTTTGAATTTTGAAATTATTTTTGGTGGGTGTGCTAGGCATGTGTTGGTGATACTGTGGATTCTTGGGTTTTGCAAATTGAGCTTGTTTGAGTGGTTTTTGAAAAAGTGGGATCTTCCCATATGAAATAGATTCAATTTTAAACTGTCATTTAAACTATGCATTTAAATGTTTTTGGATGATCACAAAGTGGGCCTTGGTACCTTGTTATGAGTACTATCAAGGGGTGCAAAGATTCATACATGTTTCTGTTAAGTTCTGAAAGTTAGAGATAGCCAAAGTAGGCATGGGAGTTAAATTGGCCAAAGTGACCATTCACTTAATTTGATTGTTTTGATTTGTTTGTCTTTGGGAAAAGTTTGGGGATTGTTTAGATGATGTTTATTTCACCTAAGAATCATTTTACAAGCAAAGAAACACATAATCATGTCAATTCAAAAGAATCCAAATTTTAATGCACACACATATGAATGCTTTCATATTTTAATTGGAAAAGTTTTTGTTAACCCTAAATTTGGTGATTAGAGTTTGATGATTCTATTTCAATATTTTTGGGATGTTACAAACAGGATTGTGTGTCTGCATGGAGTACCTAAGAGTATTGTGTCAGATAGAGGAACTCAGTTCACTTCACATTTTTGGAAGCAAATGCATGAGTCTTTGGGAACTAGACTAGAATTCAGCACAACTTTTCATCCTCAGACTGATGGACAGACATAAAGGACCAATTAGATTTTGGAAGATATGTTGAGAGCATGTGCACTAGACTATGGATCTAGTTGGGATGAAAGTATGCCATACGCAGAATTCTCTTATAATAACAGATATCGATCGAGCATAGAGATGGCTCCATTTGAATTCCTTTATGGAAGTAAGTGTACTACGCCATTACTATGGAGTGGAGTAGGAGAAATAAATTTGTTCGGACCAGAACTGATCAAGGAAGCCGAAGAGAAAGTCAGAATGGTAAAGGATGGATTGAAGATAGCCCAATCCCGACAAAAGAGCTATGTAGATCCAAAACGTAGGGAAGTCACCTATGAGGTAGGTGATAGAGCTTATCTTAGAGTCTAACCACTTCATGGTGTGAAGAGATTTAGAGTCAAAGGGAAATTGGCACCTTGTTATGTAGGACCATTCAAGATTTGAGCCGCAAAGGAGAAGTGGCCTATGAGATAGAACTACCAGAATCATTGTCAGTAGTTCACAATGTGTTTCATGTAAGGAAGTTGAAAAAGTGTCATCCAGAGATGGAAGAAAGTTCGTTAAAAGACACTATACCATTGGAAGAAGTTCAGTTGGAGAGTGATCTCACTTACGAGGAGAAACCTATCAAGATTATCGAGACAGCGGAACGAGTTACTCATACTAAGACTATCAAATTCTGCAAAGTATAGTGGAATCATCATATCGAGGAAGAAGCAACTTGGGAAAGAGAAGATGAACTTCGGAAAGATCACACTCACATATTTGCTAGCCAAACCGAATCTAGAGGGCGAGATTCATCTTAAGGGGGTTAGATTTGTAACATCCCAAATTTCATAAAAATCAAAACCATGTTGTCGCATTCATATCATCATGGCATATTTATCTTGCACAAAAAATTTCAAAGCAAAAACCCTAATGGAACCATATTGAAACCCCTTTCTTATATTATATATATCGGGCATGGTTTTATTTTATGACCCCAAAATGATTTTTTAGTGCTTAGATGTGTTTGACACACTTTTGGATACAAGGATCATAGCACAAAAGTTTGGTGACGGTTTGAATTCCTCTGGATTTGAAATGACCATTCAAATATATTCTAGAAAATCAAAACAGAAAAAGAAAAGACCAAAGAGGAAAAAAATAACAGCCTGCAACCCTTCTGGCCCAATTCCCCCTGGAATCCCACTAAGCCCACCCGGGAACACCCCTGTCCTCTCTGATTCTCACCCACTCGCGCACACCCTCCTCAATCGACTCGTCCCCAAACCCAGCCCCCGACGACCTTGCGCATTGGCCGTATCCTCCCCTTCACTACCGATGAATTCGCGAGTAAATCCCATTGATTCGCCGAGTAATTCTTTCCACTTCTCTGGCTACATAATCCCCACCTCCTCGCGGCCATTTCCCCTCACTTAGCCAGCACCAAGCGCCGCTAGGCTCCTCCAATTTTACCTTACACCGCCGCAGTACAGAGCAACTCCGACGAACTATTCTAGTAAGCACAGTGTGCCCCTCTGCCTCTAGTTCACACGAACGTGTTCCTCTTGACCTTGCACATATGCTCATGCCCTTGGTTTGTCCAATCGTGCCCCTGGTCGTCGCCCCCGTCAATGTCTGCAAGCAACCGAGGCGCAGCTCAACTCCGGCGAGCAATCTCGGTAAAATTCGTGCTGCCCTTGACCCCTACTTCACATGACTGAGTTTGTCGTGTCCTTGCGTGCCTTCTGATGCCAGCCGCTTTTCCTATTTCTCCCTAGGTCGTCGTCTTCATCTTCGACCGTGAGCACCCAACGCCAGGACAAGCTCTGACAAGGATTTTCTGCCGTGTCCGTGCGCCCCCGTCCAAGCCGCGTCCATGTTGAGCTTCCCCACCTTCTCACGACTATGGTAAGAGCCAGCACACACCCCCTACCCCTCTGACCGCCAATGGCGTTTCCGACGCCAGAGCCATTGCCGCCGCTAAGTTTTGGTCAGGCGTGTTTGATCTGTTAGATCTACATCTAGTGGCCACAATTAGATAAACTAAGCGAAACGTTGTGTTTAGATGTGGGCCGTGCATTGTCACTTAGATCCTACGGTGCGGAAACGTGATCCGGATGAACCGGTACGCGCCAATAGGATGCTGCCGCGTGGCTAGGGTTTTGATTTAAAATCCAGATTTTGTTCTATTAGTTATTCAAACTTGTAAATTCAATAACTTTTGTTCTGTTTATCCAAAAATTACAAATTTTATATATATGGATTCATAAAAATGAGCTATTTGCATCTATTTCCTTGATTTGGCCATTTGCTTCTGAAAAATTAGGATTTTATGCAGAAGCATTTGTAGGTCTATTTTGACTATAAAAATTATTTAGAAAATTGTTTAAAAATAATTTTTGGTTTATTTAGACTTTAGAAAGTATTACTTGTGTTCAGTACTGTTTAGTTTGATTTGAAAAGTGTGGCAAATCATCTCATTGCATTTTGCATGCATTCATAATTTTTTTTTTGTATATTGAATTGAATATTGTTGTATGAAATTGTTGTGTAGATTTTGTGGAATTTGGGGAGTGTGATTGTGAGGATTGTGTCTATTCCCCTAGCTACCAAGGAAAGTGATTCTTCATCATTTTGTCCTAATATTTTATCTATGCACTAGTGATATTTTGAGTAGGATTTGCATGGTTATTTTCCTAAATCTATGCTATGCTATGGTGGATCCTATAGATGATATCTTAGTAGAATTTCCCTAAGCTAAGAGACATGTTATGCTAGTATGCTTAGACTATCTAGTAGAATGCAAGGGGGGATATTCATGTTATGATACTATGCAAAGTCTATGCCTATGTTTTTGATTATTAAAACAACATGTTAATGAATCACCTGGGTGGAATGGGAAGATTGGTTTGTGTTTAGTGGTTACACAAGGTCCATGTCTATTGTTTACCTTGTGTTTCACACTTGTGGATGGCCACCCAGGAACAAAGATATTTGAGATTTTTAGTATTGAGAAGCTTCTAGTGCAACCACATGGCATATGGGATCTGTCTTGACCAACTTGGTTGCAAGATCTCAGCCAGATGGACATTTGGTGGTATGGTTGATAGGATGGAATGCGTCCATGGTGGTCTGAGGGAATGCTTCTGAAAAGTCTCGTCTCGATGCATGTCGAGTCTTGTGGGGAAAGTGCACCACCTCTCGAGAGGGTAAAACCTAAGTACTTAGCCGTGTCCCCGGTAACGGACATTTTGAGCATCAAAGATATTGAAATGATCAAGGATCTCCTCATCCCAATTTCTCTAAGTTAAAACTTGTGGTTGAACAAGGATAGAGGTTCACCAATGTCTATTTGTGGTTCCTTGGGTGTTTTTGTCAAACAAAAACTTAGTGTTTTCAAACTAATAAGACAAACCTTATTTTTGAGCAAAGCTAGCCTGAACTACACTTAGCCAAATTCATATAGTTACTAGATGTTACTATACTACTATGGTATCACTTGCCAATACAATTCCAAATGTATTGACCCTCTGTGGCTGTAACTTATTATGTTGCAGGTTACTCTGATGGTGACTAGGGTTATGAGTCTACACTCAACATGTTTGCCTGTGGCACATGAAGATGAAGACTTTATTTATTTACTTTGTGTTGAGAAACTGGATGTATTAGCCTTGGGCTAATGAGTTGTAAGAACTATTGTATCTCTGGATATTACGATGTAATAATGACCTTTGTATCTGTGTACTTCATCTTAAACTATGGATGCTAGCAATTTGATCTAGGGACTAGCATTGCAATAACAGGGGCCTTTACCTTAAATGGTGAGGTCTGACAATTGCTCAACAATGTCCTTGGCCTTGGCAATAGCTTCTGCAAGTCGAAGAAATGATAGAGCACAATGAGTAGTCGGAAGTTAACGACACAATAAGAAGTTGAGCGTGAAATAGAAAAGAAAACAGACTCTTGCCCTTGGTGATCTGTTCCTTTAAGATGGCGGTTTTACCCTTTTCGGCTTTAAGGTCCTTGCGCATCTTGTGGAACTTATCATTGGCGAAAATTCTCCGAGTATTCTCATTCTGCAAAAACAACAAGGCTACTTAGTCTACTTAGAGCATCTAGGTGGATAAATATCCGCCTAGAGGATTGGGGGCTACAATACAAATTTTTAACTCAAAACTATGCTTAGTCTTTATTTAAAGCATCTAGTCGGAACTAATTATGTTTCAACTAGAATCTTGGGGGCTACAGTATTGAAATATACAAACACTTCGTATGCTACTCTAAAATTATCTAGTCGGAATAATTCATTCAAACTAAATACTTGGGGGCTACAGTGCAAAGTTTCTAGCTTAGTCACTCTTAGAGCATTCAGACCCAAAAACCTATGGTTTTCCATCTAATCCTCGGGGGCTATAGTGGGATACTGCATATGAAATGCAAAAGGCATACAAAACTTACAAGTGCGATGATCTTGAGGTTGCTGGCGCTTTCAGAGAACAACTTACTAAAAGCAAGTGTGTTAACTCGGACAGTCTCCGCCTGTTTGAGCAGCTCCTCAAGGCCGCAGGAAGGAGAAGTTAGCGCAGCACCAGGAGCCAGAGCTGAGCTACTCGGTGTGAGCACGGGATAGACAATCTTGGGAAGCTCAGTTGGCGTCTTTGGTGCAACGATTCCGCCTTTAGAAGAAGTTATGCCTTCCACCATCTCCTTACCGCCACTAGTGGCATCCTTAGACGCAGCTTCAGCCACTTTGGAAGAGGTTCTCTCTTGCGTCGCCTGTTCGCCGGCAATGTGGAACTTCACAGTAGCATCTGGGACCTCCTGAGAAGGAGTAGGGTCCACTTCCATGGAGGAAGGTTCACATGTTACCTTTGCAGGAGATCCAGCGGGTGCGGCAGAAAGCTGGACGCTGGGAGTAGGAGGAGCGATGGATATCTTGGAGGCTCCACCCTCCGTCTTCTTTTTCTTGCCTCCATCGGTAGCATCATAGGTGGAGCCCTTCCGCCTTCACACCAACGGGACTACGTCATCGGACACGATAGTGACTTCCTTCATCTTGGGGTCATAGACATGGGAAGCCATGCAGGTCTCCTCCAAGTCCCCTAGCTGTTAAGTGAATCCTAAGTGTTAGATGCAAAGATTTGTGCAAGGCGGAAGAACTGGAGTATATGTCATACACATAAAATAAATAAGTACCTTTGGGCACTTGCCACCCTCGAACATGTCATAGGTGATGGTGAAGCCATGCTTTCGATCCTTCACCTTGACTATGTCTTTGAGGCAAAGCTTGACAGAGTCACTGGGGAAATTGTCCTTGGAAATCTGGAGGCTATCTTTCGTATCCTTGGTGTACTGGTGCATAAGCTTCATGCGGTGCTGCAAAGGCTGGATCCGCCTGACGAACTAGCACATGGCTAGGTCCAAGCCGGTCAGACCCGTCTCAACCAGTCAATCTGCCTTACGGCGCGAGAGGCTTTGTCGTTGCAGGGGAGAAGGGATTGTGATCTCCATGTCGGGGCTTCAGTGGCGGCCCTGTCGACAAAGTCCAGGTACGATTCTTCTCGGCCGGCCAGAGGGATGTCTGGGCCGTAGAAGTACGTCCTTTGTCAGTTTTTGCAGGACTCATGTCCTACACTGTCGGGGAACCGCCGGCTAGGATGGATCTTGAAGCTAATAGTTCCGCAATTTCTAAGCTCCTCCTTGCTCACTCCGGCTTCCTTCTTCACGGTGAAGAAGTAAATGAATATATCTAACCTAGGCCTAATTCCTAGGTAACCCTCGCATAACGCCGCCTAATTGCTAAGCACGAGGATAATATTCAGAGAAAGGTTCTGAGGTTGAACCCGGAAGTGTTTGAGGACTTGGATGAAGAAGTCGGAAATTGGGAGGGAGACGCCACGCACCAACTAGGCCTTGAAGTATAACTTTTCTCCATCTTGTGGAGAAGGGACGACCTTGCCGGCTAGTGCTGCCCGCCATACTAGGCCCTCCGTCGCGAGGAGGTATCCTTCGGCGGGCATCTCCTTGATGTCACTCTCGGAGATGTCCGAGCCTCGCCACTCTCCCTTGTGGGAGTCAGCTTCCTCCTCCAACAGCTCCAGCGCCACTAGAATTTGGTTGCCGCTGGTGGACTCGATCACCGCACTAAGCGGCACCACCATGCCCTCCGGTGGGACATGATCAGAGCAAGATGGCCTGGCTGTAGCCTCGTTAGACACCGCCATCGATGGTGTGCTGCTGCTGCTCGCCATTGGAGTGGATGGAAGTGATTGGAGATTGGAAAAAGGTTAGGGTTTTCCTCTATGTGCACGAAGAGCTCGAGGAGAGATTTGGCTGTACGATGACACGAGGAAGAATGAGGTGAAAAGATAAAATGTCACCACAGTTAAAAAATATAGTACTCAGCATCAAGATTCGTGCAAGTTAATCCAATGATTGATGCGTGGACAATGCGTGCGCGAGCGTGCGGGGAAGTTTCGCCATGTTCCCACCATAGCCGCCAATGTTTCATATCCTTCATGCAGGAAAAATGGATATGATTACGTTCTTTGCATGTGTGAGTTATGAGGCGTCACTGACCTATGGTCTACGACATCCTACTGACACGGGCAGGTGAAAAGTCCCATATGAAGATTCCGGCATGGACGGATCCCGTCCGGCTACGAGAAAAGTACGATGGAAAGCTCAGTGATTCTCTGACTTATGTATCAAAGACGGAGAACATCGCAGGGTTCTTGGGAGGACTACAAGATGTTGCTTGATGGTTTGCCGTCATTCATTTAGATGGAGCATACAACCTGAAGAGGCAAGACGGCGCAAGATCTCGGAGTTCTCCTGGGGCTACTGTTGGGGATATGCTAAATGGGTATCACCATTGCGTGTCTCTAATCCGGATATCCGGGTGGCCCACAGTTGGTAGCAAGGCCTATGGCTTACTGGGCGGCCCATTTATATGGATCCAGAAGGGAGGCCCATGCCGGATAAAGGAAGGCTATGGTGGAGTCATTGGCGTACCTGGAGCCTTGGAGTGCAAGACACGTTATACTAGTTGTATACCATGTAGGACTCTGTAACCTGTCTAGCTAGGACTTTCCCTGTAACCCTAGGATATGGCGACTATATAAGCCGGACCTAGAAGAGCCTTTAGGGCAACGATCAGACGTAACAACACAACTCGCACACATCGAACCGATCCCTATAACCCAGCGTATTGCCGTTATAGTGATTTATAGAAGGAGTAGGATTCCGCCACCGTCATGGGATATGAACCTGGGTAAGCTGTGTCACCTTGTACCCGCCAACCTTCCACCTTACCCCACGTCTCAAAACACGCTTTGTGAGGACCCCTCCATGGCATACTCGTCGGCAATACCACGACACCCACCCCTCCACCTGGGTGCCGCCATGCCCAGGAACCACTCCCTCGTGCGGCAACCTTCCCCTGGACCCACCCCACAACACGCCTCACGTCTCTTGCGCACCCCGCGAGCACACATGCCACACCTCGCGCACGGCCCCACCCATAGCAGCCATGCGGTCAACCCTCCCAACTGAAAGAACATTTCATAATCCCTAGTGTTTTATGTGTTAGATAACAATATCAAGGATTATTTAACGTGTGTTGAAGTGCTGCATATCTGTACATTGAGAAGGGAAGGAAACTGCTTTCTGGGGGCGGATAATCTGCCCCTCCCAGGGGCGGATAATACGTCCCATCCATCCTTCAAGAGTGCGCGACCCCCAGAGAGGGGGGCGGAGTTTGTGGCCGGATTTTTCGGCCCGACCGGATTGTTCGCCCCTTGGGGGCGGACAGTCCGCCCCCTCGAGGATTTACTTCAAGTCAAGGCTGCGTCGCTCTCTATATGGGGGTCGGAGTTTTCCTCGGACTTTCTAGTCCTTGGGCGGACTTTCTCCCAAGGGCGGATAGTCCGCCCCTGGCGGGGGCAGATAATCCGCCCCCTCTGGAAATTTCTTCAAGTCAAGGCTGCGTCTCTCTCTGTATAGGGGCGGAGTTTTCCCCGGAGTTTCTGTCCTGGGGGGCGATTTTCTCCCCAGGGCGGATAGTCCGCCCCAAAGGGGGGCGAATAATCCGCCCCCAAATTTCTCCAACGGCTTGTTCTGGGAAGGGGGTATTTAAGCCTGTCTTCCCCCTTTGTCCAGAACTCTTGATTCACTCGAAAAAGAACAGACCTGATCTGCAATCTTCATCCGAGAGAACTCCACCTAGATACACTCAAAAGCTCCGTCCATCGGGGAATCAAAGGAGGAGGACTCGATCTTCATCAACTACAATCAAGCGCTTGATATTCTCTCCATTCATTTGGAGAACCACTGATCTATTATTTCTTGCAAATACCTAGATCCTTGTTTTTGTTTATATTGATAAACCTTGTTCTTGTGGCAGCTTGTTGTCATCTCGGGAGCCCCCAATTCGGTTGTGGGTGTGTGCCCCGATAGTGTTGTAAAAGGCACCAGTTCCCGCCTCGAAGGGATCCAATAGTGGAGAAGGTGGATCAGGCCTCTCGTGGCAAGATCCATCAGAGAATAGGGTGAGGCCTATTGTGGCGTGGTGGTCTTAGAAACGCCCACCCCTCCAACGCAGATGTACTTCCCTTAACAAGGAAGGAACTGCGGTAAAAAAATCCCTGTGTCTCCGCATGCTCCACTACGGTTCCTTCGATCCTCTCTTTACGTGCTTAGTAGTTAGGGTTGCATATAGGGAAATTCTCGTAGTTTCATATCTAGAGAATTTACTTTGTGTCAAGCCTAAAATTGAAAAAGTATTAAAAATTGGTTAGCACCTATTAACCCTCCTCTAGGTGCCCATACGATCCATTTCAATTGGTATCAGAGCCCCGGCTCTTATTTCGGGCTTAACCGCCTAAGAGAAGTATGGGTTCCAAGGTAGATGGGAGTGATGCTCCGGATGTAGTCACCATGAACGATCTCAAGACGTTGGAAACGACCTTGGTGTGTTCTATGGAGGCTAAGATGGAAGAGAGGCGTCAATTGATAATGCGTCTCTCCCCATCCACAACATCACCTCCATCTAACTCTAAGGCTACCACTCCGCAATCCAAGGAAACGGGTAAAACCGATTCCAAAGAGAACGAAGTGGTTGGTGATGACACTAGCAAGAGCTCTTCCTCGAAAAAGGATAGTGTTAAGGATGGATACAATGAGGTTTCTCATGTGTATTCTCCTGATCCACCTATCCCTCACCCACATATACATAATAGGGGTGATCCACCCAAACTTTCTGCATCTACTTTTTCTCAATGGTAATTTTTGATGAAGTCTCATGTATGCAATTCCTCCATTGAGTTGTGGAAAATCATAGAAAATGGTCTTCATGTTGGAAACCCCAACAATCTCACAAGAAGAGAAGTTGTTGATAGCTAACTCAACGCTACAGCTCTACACATGATACAGCTTGGTGTGGGTGACAAACACATGCCACACATTCAGCATCTTAGCACAACTAAGGAAGCTTGGGATGCCTTCACCGAGCTCTTCATCGGAAATTAAAGTGTGAGAAGGAATAGATATGATGCTTTGAGCAACGAAGCTGAAGGATTCTATATGTTGGATGGAGAAGACTACGAGGACATGTATAGGAGGCTTAAGGCAATAGCCACAACTTTCAGAAACCACGGTGCAGCTCATGTTGATGATGCTTGGATCAAGCGCAAGTATGTTAGTGCTCTTATGCCATTTGAACCCACAGATTTGAAAAGTCTCCAAGGTAGGCATAACTATCACCTCATGTCATCCAATGAGGTAATGGAAGAAATGGCCGCTTTCAAAGTGGCTGCCAAGAATGCCGAAGATGCTCGTGCTCGAGCTATGGGGATGCAAAAGGGGGTCAACATGGCCTTGAAACTAGTGTGATTGATCATGATGAATATGTCGTAGAAGGTCTGGACTGTCCCGAGGATATAAAAAGGATCCACGGACAATACTTGGCTCTTTATGCTATAAACTTTTGGAAAGATCCAGCCAAGGCTAAAGCTGAACTAGAACGCAAGAGTGGAGCCTATGGAAGAAAAGAAAATGGTCCCAAGCTGAGAACATGTTTCAACTGTGGTGACCGGCTGCACTTTGTAGCTGAGTGCCCATATCAACGTAGGGAAGATAATGGAGGAAGACTTATTTTCAAGGACAAGTCAAAGGCTCCACACAAGAAACAGTTTGTAAAGAAGAATGCTCCCTTCAAGAAGCAACTGAAGATTGTTCTAGTGGCTCAAGAAGAATACTCATCGGGAAGTGAAGATGAGGACGAGGACGAGGACGATAGCTCCCAAGAGGTGGCTTCTATAGCCACCACATCTACATCAACATCTCTCTTCGACTCTCCGAATGAAAACATCATCAACAAGAATGCTACTTGTCTCATGGCAAGAAGCTCCGAGGTAACGACTTCTAACTCTTCTTTTCCTAAGGCTATGATTGACATGGATGATCCTACTAGTCTTAAGGTTAAAGAAGAGATTATTGCTTTGGATTACTTCTACACTAACTTTCAAGGTGAGCACAAAGATCGTTTTGAAGCTCTTATGGATCAGCTGGCCCAAAATGAAGCTCTCCTCGAAGAAAAGGGCAGAATTGAAAGGGAGGATGCAATGGAAATTGCATCCTTAAAAAATGCTCTTGAAGAAGAAGAAGCTCGGGTTTCTCTTGAAGAGAGGCTTGAGTCCATTGAAGATTCACATGAAGAAATTGTGGCTAAACTTGTTAAGGAACATGACAATGCAGTCACCAAAGCAAAGAAGTTAAAGAAATAAAAGATTGACTTTGGGGATGCTCATGATAGACTCTTCGAGGAATTGGAGAAACTTGACAATGCTCACAAGGCATTGAAAACGATTTCTCTATTCTCAGTGAGTCACATGATCAGCTTCAAAGTCAATTAACCAAATATGATGTTCCTAGCTCATCCAACTCAACATATAGCCAAAAGGTAAATGCTAGTGTGGAAAAAGAAGTGGTCAAGGACATCACTCCCAAGGATAAGCAATCAAAGGTCAAATCATGGTAAAGAGGGACTTGGGTATGTCACCAAGTCCAAGAAAAACAAAAACAAGAAGAACAAGACCAAGAATGTGCAATCAAAGACAAGCGCCGCTAAGAAGAATGTCACAAAAGACAAGACTAACAATATTGGTTTTGCAGGATCTCACAATCTAAATTATGAACTCTTTTGTGATGATTATGGCGATGTTTATGCTTATTATGTCGGTCCCTTTGATGAATATATTGCTTGGTCTATTTGGGTCCCAAAGACCCTTGTTACTAACATGAAAAGGCCCATTGAAAAATTGGTACCTAAAATCAAGAAGTAATTCTCATGCAGGGCTATGCTTCCGGTGGGTCGAAATGGGTGCTGGATAGTGGATGCACTAGTCATATGACCGGAAGCAAGGAGATCATCACGGATATGCGTCCAAATCATGATAATATCACAGTCTCCTATGGTGATAAGTCTAAATATCAGGTATTGGGTCTTGGCAAAGTTGTGGTTTCCCATGATCTCTCTCGTGGACGTCATGCTTGTTGAGACCCTCGGTTACAACCTTATTTCTGTTAGTGCCCTTGGCAAGATGGGTTTTGCTGTTTTTATCGATGATGATTTGGTGGTACTCTTGTGGAGCAAGTCTCTAAAGGTCGCTTTCGTTGGATACGTCGAAAATGACCTGTATGTGGTGGACTTTTCGGGGAAAACCACTTCGTGTCCGATGTGTCTATTCGGAAAGGCCGACGTGGGCTAGCTATGGCATCGCTGTTTAGCCCATGTCAACATGAGAACTTTGCAAATTCTCCACAAGGGTGGCCACATCCTTGGACTAAAAGACAATGTCTCCTTTGCCAAAGATTGTGTTTGCAGGGCTTGTGTTGAAGGCAAAATGCACGACTCTCCCCACAAGAGAAAGACTATTGTGTCTTCACAGAGGATCTTGGAATTACTTCATGTGGATTTATTTGGTCCTCCTTATCATGCAAGTCTTGGTGGGAGGAAATATTGCTTGGTCATTGTCGATGATTAGTCAAGATATACATGGGTCTATTTATTCAAACTAAAGAGTGAGACCCAACAAACAGTCATTGACTTTGCCAATGAAGTTCAACGTCAACACAATGTTCCTATCTTGGCAATAACGAGAGACAACGGCTCCGAATTCAAAAACTACACCATGAATGATTTTCTAAGCGAAGAGGGGATTAGACATCAATATTCCGCTGCGTATACCCCTCAACAAAATGGTGTAGCTGAGAGGAAGAACCGGACTTTGATGGATATGGCAAGATCAATGTTGGCTGAATTCAAGTCTCCTTACAACTTTTGGGCTGAAGCCATATCCACTGCTTGTCACTCATCAAACCGCCTCTACCTCTGCAAGATTTTGGACAAGACTCCTTATGAAATACTTACCGGTAACAAGCCCAACATCTCATACTTCAGGGTATTCGGGTGTAAGTGTTTCTTCCTTATTAAAGGTGTCCGCTTGTCTAAATTTGAGTCCAAGGCTTTAGAAGGTATTTTTGTTGGTTATGGTGCCGAATCCCACACTTACAGAGTCTACAACAAGCTCATTGGGATTGTTGTAGAATCGTGTAGTGTGGAGTTCGATGAAAATAACGGCTCCTTTGTAGGGCAAGTTGATGTTTGTGATGCAGATGTTGAAATACCCCAAGATGCCATAAGAAGAATGGTCGTGGGATTTTTCCGCCCCATTGAGGAACCCCTTGTGGCGGATCAGGAAGGACAATGCTCCACTCAAGTGGAGCCCTCATCTACACAAGATCAACAAGCTCCTACTATTGAAGAAAACTCTGCACCAACACCGCAACCTGCTGAAGATCATCTGTCTCCTAGACAAGTTGGTAGTCCCAGTACGGACTATCTGCCCCCTCCAAGGGGCGGACAATCCGCCCCTGGCACTCCAACTCGTTCCAGGGGATCCGAAGGAGAAGACAACAGTCAAGAAGCTCCCAGGCCGGATTCTCTGGCCCCCGAGGGCGGATTATCCGGCCCTGGTTCTCCAACTCCTGTCAGGAACTCTCAGGAAGAAGGCACTGGTGCTTCACCTCCCAGGACGGATAGTCCGGCCCCTCCAAGGGGCGGATTATCCGGCCCTAAACAACAAACTCAGCAGCAATCTCCTGGTGTTAACTCAGTTCAAGATCAAGGGCAAGGCAGTGGTCAAGACCAGGATATAAATACTGAATCAACTCCTTCTAGAAAAAATAAGGACATTAAGGCTCGTCGGAAGGCTCGTGCTGATCGGAACCTTGAACTAAGGGGTCACTCTTGACAAGGTTGTTGGTGATCTACGAAGAAGGGTATCTACTAGAAGATAACTTACAAGCTTCTGTGATCATCAAGCTCACATTTCCATGGTTGAACCGAAGAAGGTCTTTGATGCTCTTGAAGACCCCGATTGGGTTGTTGCAATGCATGAAGAATTAAATAACTTCGAACGCAACAAAGTTTGGAAGCTCGTAGAGAAACCCAAGGACTACCGCAATGTTATCGGTACCAAGTGGATCTTCAAGAACAAACAAGATGAAAATGGCATTGTTGTGAGGAATAAATCAAGACTCGTGGCTCAAGGGTTATCTCAAGTGGAAGGAATTGATTTTGGCGAGACTTATGCTCCTGTGGCTCATCTTGAGTCCATCTGTATCCTTCTTGCCTATGCAGCCCATCATAATTTTAAATTATAGAAAATGGATGTTAAGAGTGCATTTCTTAATGGTCCTCTCCATGAGTTAGTATACGTCAAGCAGCTCCCGGGTTTTGAGGACCCAAATTTCCGAACCATGTCTACAAACTCGATAAGGCGCTCTATGGCCTTAAACAAGCCCCACGTGCGTGGTATGAGCACCTTAAAGAGCTTTTCTAGACCGTGGATTCGAAGTTGGGCAAATCGATCCCACTCTTTTTACTAAGAAAGTTAATGGGGAGCCTTTTGTATGCCAACTTTATGTAGATGACATTATTTTTGGCTCTACTAACCAAGATTTTAACGATGAATTTTCAAAGCTTGACTGACAGGTTTGAGATGTCCATGATGGGTGAGTTGCGGTTCTTTCTTGGATTTGAGATCAAACAACTTAGAGAGGGAACCTTTATTAATCAAGCTAAGTACATCCAAGACATGCTCAAAAGGTTCAAGATGACGGATCTCAATGGTGTGGCTACTCCAATGCAAACAAAGTGTCATCTTGAGCTCAATCCCAAGGGTAAAGACGTGGACCAAAAGGTATACCGATCCATGATCGGCTCTCTCCTTTACCTTTGCGCATCTAGGCCCGATATCATGTTAAGTGTAGGAGTGTGTGCAAGGTACCAAGCCGCTCCTAAAGAAAGCCACTTAGTGCCAGTCAAACGAATCTTCAGATATTTGGTTCATTCCCCAAATTTTGGGTTATGGTATCCCAAGGGTTCAAGTTTCTCTCTATGTGGTTACACTAATTCAGATTGGGCTGGTGACAAAGATGATAGGAAATCAACCTCTAGTGCATGTCAATTCTTGGGCAGGTCTCTAGTGTGTTGGTCTTCAAAGAAACAAAATTGTATTTCACTCTCAACAGTCGAAGCTGAATATGTTGCTGCTGCAAGTGCTTGTACACAATTGTTATGGATGAGGCAAACTTTAAAGGAATATGGTGTCAATTGTGACAAAGTGCCTCTATTATGTGACAATGAAAGTGCTATCAAGATTGCTTACAATCCCGTGCAGCATACAAGAACAAAACATAAATAGATTCGCAACCACTTCATTCGGGATCATGTTGCTCGTGGTGATATTGCCCTATCCTTTGTGAGCAAGAAGAACCAACTTGCTGATATTTTCACGAAGCCCATGGACGAAGCAAGATTTTGTTATTTGAGGAATGAGCTAAATACCATAGATTCAAGGAGCTTGGTTTGACTATCCTTGCACACTCACTTGCTCTTATTCAAGTATTTGGTTTAGATGCAGGCATAGACATAGGGGGAGTGTGGTCCTAATTGATTGGGCCAACCCTCCCCCCATAATGCCGAAAGCAAGTAAAATCATTTCCCTTAATATCATTTTGTGATATGTGGGTCATCGATGAGCATTGGTTTTGAACTCAAGATACATCTTCGCGGTGTCATGCCATGCGCTCCAACATGGTGGCTTCGGCCACCGCCCCCTTCCTAGAGAAGAGTTGGTTTCTAATGGCTCTCTTTGGATTTTCTTGCATATCTTTTGTTCTTATGGTAAACACACTCAACTTTGGCTTTTGTTTGATTTGATTCTTGCAAATTTGGGTGTGTAGTACCATCTTAGTTTGTTGCTCTAAACCCAAGCCTTTCTTTCCCTCCTTGAGCCATCTATTCTTGCACACAAGTCCTCAATACACCATCGAGGGGTTTTGCAAGGTTGCTCCAGCCTGAATCTGTACTTAACAGAATTTTCAGAGGGGGGACGGACTATCCGCCCTAAGTGGGGGCGGATAATCCGCCCTGGGCGAAATCCGCCTGTATAGGAAGGGTCGGGGAGGGCAGGCTCAAACAGAGCAGCCCGTCCTCCCCCAAACCTCCCTCAGCCCCCAGCCGCCGCCGGGGCTTCCGCCCCTCCCTGGAGTCGATTCGACCACCGAATTCTCTGGGCCCTCCCCGGATCTTCTTCCTCACGCCTCCGGGTACCTTCTCCTCTAAGCTCCTCCTCCAATGAGTGAGGGTAACTCCCTCATCCATCTCTTTTGCTTGATATTCATTGTTGTGGTGGAAATCTCGTGGTAGATGATACTTGGTGTTTTTCCCGTGCATGTTAGAATTCGTAGAAATACATCCCTTGTGCCCGATCTGTGTTGCCGTGGTAAATCTGGGCCAAACCAGAAAAATTTCGACAGGGGCGGATTATCCGCCCCCATGGCCGGAAAGTCCGGCCTGGAGACAACGTGTCTGGTCTGGTTTGGTTCCGATTTTCTCCCATGCACTCTTCTGGCTCATGGACTGTTTTCTTACTCGTTCTACCATGTCTCCTGGACTTGTGTGTGCGCTTATCCCCATGCTACCTCTCCATGCTTTTCACAGGTGGTTCTCGTCCTCCTAAGACATACAAGTGTCGTCCTCGTGCCCGTTATCTCAGGCTCACTGCAGAGGGCACATTTGTTGACGAAACCGAGGTTCACAGGTTAGCCAGAGAAGCTAAACAGATGGCAGAGGCAGCAAGGAAAGCCAAGCGGGTTGCATCTCGCAAGGGCAAGGGTAAAGGCAAGGAAGCTCGGCCTAACTACAAGGCCATGGACAACACTGATTACTCCTCCATGCGCTAGACATATTTTTATGCAGATGTTGACAGTGATGGTGAGCCAGAGGATTCTATGTTTTGGTGCACTCATTTTCGGTATATCCATGATGATGTCTATGTTCCTCTCAAGATTCGCCCCATGCACCCTCTGAATATGACTGAGGCTCAATCAAAGGCTCGCCTTCGTGAAGCTTTGGATGTGACAAACAAGATGGGGCTTCATCCTCTTATGACTCTGCAGCGCCACTATGATTCCAAGATTGTGAAGCAGTTTTTCTCCACTCTGGTTATCTGCGGCGATGAGCTTCGTACTATGAAGTGGATGACGGGAACATCAATGATCCAGTCTGATTTCCGCACCTTTGGTCAGGTTCTTGGCTATGCTTTTCATGGGCGGGACACCCCTTCAGGACACCGCATTATCTCTCCGCTCAGGCCATCCAAGGATACTATGCTTGCTCCATGTTTGTCGCCCAATGGCGTTGTTGGTACCTTCGCTGGACTTTCACCACTGTATGCCACCCTTGTAGGCATGTTTCAGGACAGCATTACTCCCAGTGGAGGCAACAATGAGAAGATCCGCGGTCACCTGGTTCCTCTTTTGGCCTTTGCTCATGAGTGTGCCACCAATGCTAGCTCTTCTACATGATACAAGTTGGATGTGATGGATTTCATTTATCATGAGATGACCGATGCGATGCTCAACAGGCTCTCCATTCCATATGCTCCTTTTATCATGATGCTCATCAAGCATATGCTGTCCCATGAGGATTTTGGCACTGAGTTGGATGGTTTGCACAAGTCAAAGAAAATTTACAACAAAGCTCAGAAGACCTCTCACCCGTCCACTACTCCTGAGTCCTTTATGCGTGATGCTCGGGCTAGTGGTCATCATTCCGCCGTGTCCCCAATGGCACGCGAGGTTAAACAGCTCACGTGGTTCCAGCGGCACATTCTTTGCATGGGTGTTGACACACACAAGGGACAGTATGAGGCCTACCGTAGGGACCATGCAAGGGATCACACTCAGCAGCTCATTCTTCACCATGCTTCTGGTACCACTGGCCTTCCACCTCCTCCCACTGCTCCGGAACCGTATGCTCAGTGGAACACTTCAGGGATCAACTATGGTGAGCTTGAGAGTTGCCTGTTTGCTCCACCTATGAGGGCACCCACTCCTCCAGCTGATGACGATGATGATGAGTATGACGAAGAGGAAGGGGACGGGGACGACTACAATGAGGAAGAGGAGGTGTGATCTTCTAGGGCGTTATCATCGCTCTTCTTCCTTTTTGGCGTTTTGCGCCAAAGGGGGAGAAGTAGTTCTATTAGGTCACTGGATTTGCATGGGTCGGGCACAAGCACTTGCTTTTCCATTTCGTTCGTTTTACTTGTGCCCCTTTAGCGTGAACTTATTTGCTATTTGCTATTTGTTGCTTCGTTATTGTAAGACTCTTTCGTGACTTATTATGTATGGTCCTATGGCATTCTGGATTTATATTGTGGACCTACTATCATGAAATTCTGGATTTATCTATGGAGTCTGGCATTCTAGTTGATGACATATGGAATCATGAGATTATCTTATGTATGCATCAATTTTGTGGGATGTGCAATCTCATTAGTTTATTTGGCAATATTCACATCCCGGTGGTATGATCTCGTTTACCAACCCATCTGGTTTTAATTGTTCTTGCTATGAAAGTTGTGTTTTATCTAGTGTGTGCATGTGTGTTTCAAAGGTAAATTTTAATATGCACATATCTAGGGGGAGCATCTTTCATTTATTTTAAGGGTGTCGTTGGTAGTCATTTGCAAATCCTAGTATTGTCATCTAACACCAAAAAGGGGGAGATTGAAAGAACATTTCATAATCCCTAGTGTTTTGTGTGTTAGATAACAATATCAAGGATTACTTAATGTGTGTTGAAGTGCTGCAGATCTGTACATTGAGAAGGGAAGGAAACTGCTTTCTGGGGGTGGATAATCTACCCCTCCCAGGGGCGGATAATCCGCCCCATCCCTCCTTCAAGAGTGCGTGACCCCTAGAGAGGGGGGCGGAGTTTGTGGCCGGATTTTTCGGCCTGGCCGGATTGTCCGCCCCTTGGGGGCGAACAGTCCGCCCCCTCGAGGATTTCCTTCAAGTAAAGGCTACATCGCTCTCTGTATGGGGGGCGGAGTTTCCCTCGGACTTTCCGGTCCTTGGGCGGACTTTCTCCCAAGGGTGGATAGTCCGCCCCTTATCCGCCCCCTCTGGAAATTTCTTCAAGTCAAGGGTGCGTCGCTCTCTGTATAGGGGGCGGAGTTTTTCCCGGAGTTTCCATCCTAGGGGGCGGATTTTCTCCCCAGGGCGGATAATCCCCCCCCAAATTTATCCAACGGCTTGTTCTGGGCAGGGGTATTTAAGCATGTCTTCCTTTCTGTCCAGAACTCTTGATTCACTCGAAAAAGAACAGACCTGATCTGCAATCTTCATCCGAGAGAACTCCACCTAGATACACTCAAGGGCTCCGTCCATTGGGCAATGAAAGGAGGAGGACGCGATCTTCATCAACTACAATCAAGCGCTTCATCTTCTCTCCATTCATTTGGAGAACCACCGATCTAGTATTTCTTGCAAATACCTAGATCCTTGTTTTTGTTTATATTGATAAACCTTGTTCTTGTGGCATCTTTTTGTCATCTCGGGAGCCCCCAATTCGGTTGTGGGTGTGTGCCCCGATAGTGTTGTAAAAGGCACCGGTTCCCGCCTCGAAGGGATCCAATAGTGGAGTAGGTGGATTAGGCCTCTCGTGGCGAGATACATCGGAGAATAGGGTGAGGCCTATTGTGGCGTGGTGGTCTTAGAACCGCCCACCCCTCCAACACAGATGTACTTCCCTTAACAAGGAAGGAACTGCGGTAAAACAAATCCCTATGTCTCCGCGTGCTCCACTACGGTTCCTTCAATCCTCTCTTTACGTGCTTAGTAGTTAGGGTTGCATATAGGGAAATTCTCGTAGTTGCATATCTAGAAAATTTACTTTGTGTCAAGCCTAAAATTGAAAAAGTATTAAAAATTGGTTATCACCTATTCAACCCCCCTCTAGGTGCCCATACGATCCATTTCACCAACACGCCTACACCCGACGCACCTGATGCACCCCACCCCGCAAACCAACCTCACATCGCTCTGCGCCCCACCTACCCAGGACGTGTGACCACGTCCTACTCCCACCCCGTGTTCTCCTCTCCTCCACCTTGCATTTCCTCTCGCCGCTCGCTCACGCCCTCCGCATTGAGGCAGAGCCCCGCCACCGACTGCTCCGCCTACTGCCCGCGCATGCATCCGCCGACCACCACGACCTCTGTGCACCGCCAGGGCCCCCTCTCCCTTCCGCGTCCTAAGCTATCGAGTTCGTAATTTGTACCTCGTGGGTATTTTGCTCGCGCTCCGGTGAACATCCGTCACCAAGTTCAGACCGAAGATCGTGTGCCGACAAGATCCAGAGCTATTCTAGAGATCAAGGCCAACACGAGAGGAGAACCCAAAGATCCACACAAGGTCATCGGTGCCAATTCCGAGAACTTAGACCTGAAACATCAAGTTCTCCATCACGACATGCCAAGATCTCCTTCCCGGATTCGAAGGCCGATCCTGCCAACCCAACCCGAATATCGACCCCTCAAATAGTCCGAGCCAAAGACCTTCGCCTGAATATGTGACCTCGATCCTATAGGCCTATTTTATAAATTGCTATATATCTACTTGTTGCATATTAATTGAACATGTTTGGATACATATTGTGGGTGTTTTGGGGTATTTTGTCGATTCACCTAATAATTAGATATGGAGATGATATGCGGGCTTTTATAGTCTTATATTGGCCCCATTTAAATTTGCGTAGCAAACCGATGCCATGTTTTGCCTTGTTAAGATAACATTTAAATTGCTGGTATAGCTAAACAACATGAACCTAATAATTAAATGTCGGGACCTCGGTTTTGTTTAATATTTCCTAATTGCATCGCACCTTTGCCATGTCATGCATCATACATGCATCATGCCCTATTTTATGCCGTAGTATTAAATAGTGTATCCGGTGTTTCTTTTAGTGCTTTGCTTCTTCATGGGTTAGGCCGATGAGTTTATGCGAGTGTCGACCCGATCTTTGGATGAATCTTTGACATTGTTGCCGATGTGAGCATTCTTCCTCTTTCTACCTATTTTACCTTTATAGTCTTTACTTCCTCCTATTGATCTATTGCTATCTGTGTTGCGATGCGTTAATTTCTGTACACTTGTTATATTACTTGTAGACTCTATATTGCCTTGGAAACCACCTATTACCTGTTGTTTGGTAGATACCGGCCTTGCGAGTCATAGTTGCTTGCTCATGTGTCACTTCACGTCATCGATGTTCCACCGTTGTTGGGGATGGCACATGCTTAATGGTGGAGATGATCATGGGTTTAATTACAGTTTAACAATTAATATTGAAAGTAGGGATAATTAATGCAGAGGCACAGAGGGGTAATAGGTGAGATCTGGTTATTATCATGCCCCCTGTGTCCACCTAGGACTCGAGTTCTTGACACATCTTACGAGAATAAGCGCGCTAACCACATGTGGGGTGTATGGGAACCCATATTGGCTTAGTACCTGATTTTAAAGTACTATTCTAGGGGCCACAAACTAGTTCCGGCTTTATACGTTACTACTATACTTATGCCATGTCTGCTGTAACATACCACCTTTTGTGTAATATTAATAAAGACATGTTTGAGCATTGCATGCATGAATAATAGTTGCACTTTGGTTAAATCAAATAAACATAAGCAAAACCCTAATTTCTTTCCCTCTCAAAACCATTCAAATGGTTTTGTATTTTGAAAACTAACCAAAAGAATGGAACCTAAAATGAATAAAAAGGGTCCCACACTATTTTATATACTTTATAAAAAGTTTCTGTAATTTTGAAATATTCAAAACAGTTTGGAATTTGAAAATACAAATAGATAAATAGAAAACAGAAAAGAAAAAGGTTTAAGGGAAAAAAATCTAAACCTAACCTAGCTACTGGGCCAAGCCCACCTCTTCCTTCTCTCTCTGCCTTGCAGCGACTGGCAACCAATACGGGTCCCAAGCCAGCCCACCTCTGGCCCATACCGTTTCGTCGATGCTATCATCGTCGTCCACCTCTCGCAGCGCCCGAAGCAGCTCGCTGTCGCTTCACCGCCGGCTGCCGTGCATCGGGATTCGTGTCGCCGCCCGCGAGCGTCTACAAGTGACCCTAGCCGCTGTTGACGAACCCTAGCCTGCCAGTTCCCCCTCTCCTCTCTGTTTTCTCTCGCCATGGCCGAAACCTAGCCGTCAGATCCTCCTCGTCCCCGCCGTCTCTAGCCGCCCCAGCTCAAGCCGATGCCACCGCTAGAACCGCCGTGCTCGACTCTCTCTCCCTAGCCCTTTTCCCCCTCGCGCGCGACCTCAATCGGGCAAATCGGAAGCTCCGGCCGCCGTCGGTCTCCGTCGATCCCCGTCGATTCCGAGCTCGCCTCGCCTCGCCGTCAAGCCCGTCGTGCTCACGGTGAGCTCCTCGACCTCGCGGTGTCCTCCATTTCTTCCTATCCCCCTGTGTCGCTCTCCCCTCATGTGCCCGACGCCGCCGCTAGAGCTCGTCGGAGGCGACGCTCCGATGACCAATAACGAGCGGCGCCGCCACTAGCATGCTCAGCGCGATGCGCCAAGGCCGAACGTGCCCTCCGCGCAGCCTCAAGGAGCTCCTAAGCGCTAGCCTCGCTCTCGATCGAGAGCCATTCTTGACGTCATCTTTGGCGTCGATGATGCAGTAATTCTTTTCTTTTTATTTTAATTTTTTTGTAAATCATTTCTGTAAATGGAAAATGTATGACAGGTGGGCCCTTCCTGTTAGGGTTTTATTAAAATCTGACATGTGGGCCCAAGTTTGGAAATTATTTTAAATATTCCAAAAATTATTTAAAATGAATTAAAATTGGAGAAATTCGTAACTAATTCATTTTAAATCATAAAAATACAAATAATATACCAAAATGATCAGAAAAATGAAACCTATCTAACTAAGCTATAATCATACATTGGTAATCAACTTTGATAGCAAGTTTATTTAGAAGAACAAATTGAACCCGATAGGTGATTCCGATGATCCCCCTGTTTTAGGGTTTGGACATCTCGAACCCCCTTTAAAGTGACCAAGCATGTTCTAGGGTTCATTTCAACACTATTCAATTTGTCATATCATCCATATTGTATGAGCATTGCATATGCCATGTGTTGAGTGTTGCTTTCTCTTTTTCGGTGATTGGTTCTTGCGAATAGGAACCGAACCCGAAGCTGAAGTCAACGCCACCGAAGAGCAGTATCAGTCCAACAACGGACAAAGAAAGTGAAGCCCCACTCATACATATGAATCCTATGATTACAAAGTATTTCATTCTCGTCATATGCATTCGGTTCAACAGTCTTTTATCAGTAGACAGAGTAATCCTATCTGATGCATGTTTCCCTTTGTGAACTATATTACCTGATCCACCGCTCCTAGCATAACTAGGGTTTGTCTTATGAGCATCTCTAGTGCCACAGTTCAGTCAAGCTTAGCCATGCTTAGTGGTCTGATGCTGATCATTCATGTGATGCACCGGAGATGCTAATGAATCTAGTATGGTAGGATGTTGTGATGTGATCAGATATGAATGATAAACATGGTAAGGCTTGTATGGGAGGCCACGTGGGTTGTGGTTTTTGTAGTCCCATACTTGCCACTCTTAGGACCTGATGTTCTCGCCTCTTGAACCAAGACAAGCGTACAACCACACGGGGGCCTGGAAACCCCCTCGACTCACTAACTTTCCTAGTAGATTCCATGAGTCACATAGTTTGGGCTTTCCATTCGACATACGCATATTGGTTGTTCTTGAATGGAGGTGAAGGAGGTGCATTCATACAGGTAGGTAAGCGTGGCAGGGAATGGGAGATGCCCGACATCCGTAATCTCAAACCCTGTTCACATCGCTAGGGAGCGACTTCGGGACTCGACCCGTTACGGCGGCATCTCCTTAGTGCGTGACTCATGGTCACGGTGAAACCAAGGTAAAGGTCGTGGTCAACCACTCTCTACCGGCCTTCCAAGGAAGAGGGCTAAAAATTAGGCATTAAGAACCGGTTGGTACGTGTGGGTAAAGTTGTGCACCCCTGTAGGGTTATAATCTTTTTGAAAAGCTGTGTCCACCGTTATGGATGACTTGGGAACGGATTCTGTGATCATAGAAAACTATAACCGAATGATACAACTTGCCAACTAATGTGAGATCCGGTGTACTTTCTCGGGGTTGTTTGAGGGTGTAGTCCGGGAAGAGAGGTTCAGTTGATTATGGTTCTTGGTGGATATCAAAGATAAATCCGAAGAGCTAGAGTTGCATTCTTCTTATCCCCTTTTGAAAATGATCTGACTAGGTGAGTTTCTTCTCCCTCTTGTTTTGAAAACAAAAATATGTCTTTACGCAAAATAACTCCACTAGCCATAAGTCTTGCGGAGTACACCCTATACTCAGCCTTGCTTCGTTGATGTTTTTCTATAGATGAAGCTACTCCAACTGAAGGTGGTTTCTACGTCGAAGTCGACGAGTAGTCGGGGTTCCCGGGAAGCAGCCTAGGATCTATGGAAGGGTCGCTACTTCTGTTTATGGCCTCTTAGGCCCTCTTATAAGTTTGTTGTTTAGAACAACTTGTTTGCTTCCGTTGTTTGATGTAATGATGGGTCTGTGACCCCTGGCTTGTATGACTGGTTTGTAACTCTCTTAAGAGTTTACCTTATTAATGTATGGTTTGTATGTTCTGTAATGTTACCGATCTTTCCCTGCGTGTTTTGGAATTTACGTGAGGATTATATTATATGAGGATCTGGTATTTGTTTAGCCCTGATTCCGGGTCGTGACAGATTTTCGTATCAGAGCAGGACTGCTTGTAGGAAACCCTTCTAGCTGGTCGATGTTGAGTCTAGAAATTAAGAAAACTATTTGAAAGCTAAAATTATTTGGAAAACTCTGAATAGGACTCTTTTTAGTCCTTATCCAAGGTTGTTCTATTGCTGAGTTATCGTATCTTGTTTGCTTTGCAAAGTTTTCACTTCTCGTCTATCATTTCAAACCTTTAGGATATACGGGTTTGGGCTGATTTTTTCCCTAAGTACTCCGTACTTGGTTGCAAGGCTCAGAGTTTCCAAGATATACTGAAGCATTGTTTTTCAACTTTGCTAAGGATGCCTCCAATCTCGCTCTCTATTCTTTTGTGACTTGTTGGTATCATATCATGCTTGTATTCCATTGTTATGGTTTGTATCTAAGTTGGTAGCGTATATGTTTCGTATGCTTGTTCTACTTCCATACTTGATGCATTGATATAATCTTCATCCACCTGTTCACCTCTACCATGATCTTTTGTTATGGTTTTGCCATCCTTTGTTGTACCCTTTTTGGTGAATCCATTCTCATGGTTTCTGTTTTCTCCTCAGGATGTCATCTGGTACTCGTGGTTCTGTTGGCCGTCGAGCAAACAACAATGCTGATCAGGAACTTCCGCCACCTCCCACAATGGACGAGGTTCTCAACTACATTGAGACCAACCGTCTGAGGAATGAACGCCTTCTAGAGCGTGTGGCGCAGAGCACTGAACATCGTCCTGACGACTGTGTCACACTTGGAGATTTCATCCGCTCTTTTCCTCCAATCTTAACCCACTCCAAGGAGCCCCTTGAAGCTGATGATTGGCTCCACACCATAGAGTGCAAGTTTAGTGCTCTTCGAGTTCGTCCCGCTGACCATGTCAACTTCGCCACCTATCAACTGGAAGGTGAGGCTGGTATTTGGTGGGAAGGTTTTCTGAATCTGCAAGCTCAGGGACATGTTGTTACCTGGGAAGAGTTTGTTGCAGCATTCCGTGCCTCTTATATTCCTAAGCCCGTCATGGATCTCAAAAGGAGGGAGTTTCTGGATCTGACTCAGGGGCGCAAGGATATTGAAACCTATGGGTGTGAGTTTACTTTCCTGGCTCGCTATGCAACCAGGGATGTGACCAATGATGAAGATAAGCAAGAGATGTTCCGTAAGGGACTTAATCCTGCACTTCGCTATGAGTTGCTGCCCTTCAAGTTCCAGTCTTTCCAGGACTTGCCTAATCAGGCTCTTACCTTGGAGCATGGAAGGAAGGACATGGAAGTCTCTAAGAAGCGTGAAGAAGGAAATTCTCGTGCTTCTTCCTCTGGTAACAAGAAGCGCCGTGTCTTTGTTCCATACAGTGCTATGCCTCGTGCTCCTTGTGCACCCAAGTCTTCTGGCAATAATTCTCGTCAGCCACAGTCAAATACTGGTGGAGCAAACTATCATCCTCCTGCTGGTTCTCACACTGGAGTTACCTGGTACTCCTGTGGTCAGCCTGGTCACTACTCAAGGGAGTGTTCCCAAAGGGCTATTGGACGCAATGATCAGCAGGCAAAGAAGAATGATAAAGCTCAAGGTGCAGGACGTGGTCGTCTGACCCATGTCACTATTGAGGAAGCTCAGGAAGATCCACGCGTCATTCTGGGTACGCTCCGTGTCAATTCAATTCTTGAAACAGTCTTGTTTGATTCTGGAGCATCGCATACATTCATGTCAAATTTGTTTGCTCAAGAGGATGGGATAAATTTTGAACCCCTGTCCACCCCTTTGACCATAAATTCCCCGGGTTCTAACTGGTTCACCACTATGGTTAGTCACGGGAATGAGATTGACATACCCTACCAGAAGTTCCCCACTTCTTTCGTTGCACTCAAGTCATATGACATTGATGTCATTCTGGCATTGGACTGGTTAACCAAGTATCAAGCCGTCATTGACTATGCACTAAGAACAGTTTCTGTGACCTCTCCTGCTAGCATAACTGTCAAGTATTGGACTGATGGTTCAAAGTCTCCGTCAGCAGTCCTTAAACCTTTCTCAGAGTTGTATGCCATGGATGTTTTACCTATTCTCGAGGTCCAAGATAACCTTGTAGTCTATTATTTCTCGGATGTCTTTCCTGAAGAGTTGCCTGGCATGCCACCTAATCGAAGTGTGGAGTTTGTCATAGAGCTAGTTCCTGGAACTGCTCCTATCTCCAAAAGACCTTATCGCATGCCTCCTCATGAGTTGGTTGAGTTGAAGAAGCAACTTGAAGAGTTAGAGGGTCTAGGATACATCCAACCTAGCACATCCTCTTGGGGTTGCCCTACCATCTTTGTCAAGAAGCGGGATACAAATATTCCAAGATTGGTGGTTGATTACCGTCCACTCAATGCAGTGACAATCAAGAATAAGTACCCACTTCCCCGGATAAATGACCTCTTTGATCAATTAAGTGGTGCCACTGTCTTCTCTAAAATGGACTTAAGATCAGGGTATCATCAAATCAAGATCAGAAAGGAAGATATCCCAAAGACATCATTCACAACTCGTTATGGTCTTTACGAGTACACAGTGATGTCCTTCGGGTTAACCAATGCCCCAACCACATTTATGAGGCTCATGAACTCCGTCTTCATGGAGTATCTCGACAAGTACGTCGTGGTATACATTGATGACATTCTAATCTACTCCAAGACCGAAGAAGAGCATGCCGAACATCTACGTTTTGGTATTGACTAAACTTCGTGAACATCGCCTCTACGCCAATTTTTTCAAATGTGAGTTCTGGTTACAAGAGTTCATCTTCCTTGGCCATCTTGTGTCTGCAAGTGGTGTTGCTATCATACCGGATAAGGATCAGACCATTCTGGAATGGAAGTCGCCTACTTCGGTCAAGGAAGTCCAAAGTTTTGTTGGAATGGCTGGATATTACCGCTGATTCTTCGAGAACTTCTCCAAGATAGCCAAGCCTATGACTGGCCTTCTTAAGAAAGATAAGAAGTTTGAATGGTCAGGAAAGGTAGAAGAAAGCTTCCAAGCTTTGAAAACTAAGCTAACCACCATACCTGTGCTTGTCCTTCCGGACACTAGCAAGGACTTTGTCATCTATTGTGATGCTTCTCTCCAAGGGCTCGGTTGTGTGTTGATGCAAGATGCTCATGTAGTGGCCTATGCTTCTCGGCAGTTGAAGCCACATGAGAACAATTATCCAACCCATGATCTCGAACTCGTTGTTGTTGTTCATGCTCTTAAGCAATGGCGACATTACCTCATCGGTAACCGTTGCATACTTTACTCGGATCATCAAAGTGTGAAGTATCTCTTTACCTAGCCAGATCTGAATCTCGGGCAAAGACGATGGTTGGAACTCATCAAAGATTATGATTTGGGTCTCAACTATCAACCCGACAAAGCCAATGTCGTAGCTGATGCACTAAGTCCGAAGTCTTATTGCAACAATCTGATGATTTCACAAGCCCAACCTGCTCTCTACGAGGAAATCAAGCGTCTTAACCTTGAAGTAGTTCCTTGTGGATTCCTTGCTAACCTTGAAATAAAATATTCTCTAGAGGACCAAATCAAGGAAGCTGAAAAGCAAGATGATGAAGTTACTAAGATCAAAGAACGTGTTGCAAGCGGTGAAGCTAAATGTTTCTCCGTCAATGATCAAGGTATCCTATACTTCAGTAACCGGCTAGTGGTTCCAAATAGTGGGAAAATCAAAGATCTAATCCTACTAGAAGCTCATGAATCCCCTCTGTCTATCCATCCTAGTGGTACCAAGATGTACCGAGATCTCCGTCAAAGATTCTGGTGGAGTGGAATGAAACCAGAAATCGCTCGCTTTGTTGCAGAGTGTGACGTTTGCCGTCGTGTGAAGGCTGAACACCAAAGGCCTACTGGACTTCTATAGCCATTGAAAATTCCTGAATGGAAATGGGATGAAATTGGTATGGATTTCATTACTGGACTCCCAAAGACACAATCTGGACATGATGCCATATGGGTAGTTATTGATCGATTATCCAAAGTTGCTCACTTCCTTGCTGTTCGGGAAAGCATTACTGCAAGCCAGTTGGCAGAGCTATATGTATCCCGGATAGTCGTTCTTCATGGTGTTCCCAAGTAGATCTTATCTGATCGTGGAAGCTTGTTCACCTCCAAATTCTAGGCTAGTATCCAACAAGCAATGGGAACTCAGGTCTCCTTCAGCACAACTTATCATCCTAAAACCGGTGGTCAAACTGAAAGAGTGAATCAAATTCTTGAAGACATTCTTAGAGCGTGCGTCATATCCTTTGGAACAAACTGGGAGAAATGTCTTCCTTTTGCGGAGTTCTACTTTAACAACAGTTTTCAATCCAGTTTGGGCATGGCACCTTTCCAATTCCTGTATGGGAGAACATGTCGAACACCGCTGAACTTGATAGAAACCGGCAAAAGATAATTCTTTAGTCCGGAAGTGATCCAATAAGCAGAAGATCAAGTTCGCATAATTCGAGAGCTTCTGAAGGCCGCTCAATCTCGTCAGAAGACCAACTACGATCGTCATCATCTTGATGTTCATTATGAAGTTGGTGATCAAGTTTATCTCCGGGTCACTCCTCTGAAGGGTGTCCATCGATACGGTATCAAAGGCAAATTGGCTCCTTGCTATGTTGGTCCCTTTCGCATTCTCTCCAAGTGTGGTGAGCTTGCCTACAAATTGGATCTACCTTCCTCTTTTCCAGAGGTTCATGATGTCTTTCATATGTCTCAACTCAAGTGTTGCTTCAAAGATCCCATTCGTGGTGCCGACCATGCAACTTTGGATCTCCAAGATGATCTAACCTAACGAGAATACCCTGTTCGTATTCTTGATGAAACCGAGCTCAAGACTCGTTGCTAAACCATCAAGTTCCTGAAAGTTCAATGGTCTCATCACTCTAAGTAAGAAGCAACCTGGGAACGCGTAGATCGTCTTCGATCTGAGTACCCTGCCTTCTTTTCTAAAACCTAGGAATCTCGGGTCGAGATTCTTGTAAGTGGGGTACAGCTGTAACATACCACCTTTTGTGTAATATTAATAAAGACATGTTTGAGCATTGCATGCATGCATAATAGTTGCACTTTGGTTAAATCAAATAAACATAAGAAAAACCCTAATTTCTTTCCCTCTCAAAACCATTCAAATGGTTTTGTATTGAGAAAACTAACCAAAAGAATGGAACCCAAAATGAATAAAAAGGGTCCCACACTATTTTATATACTTTATAAAAAGTTTCTGTAATTTTGAAATATTCAAAATAGTTTGGAATTTGAAAATACAAATAGATAAATAGAAAACAGAAAAGAAAAAGGTTTAACAAAAAAATCTAAACCTAACCTAGCTACTGGGCCGAGCCCACCTCTTCCTTCTCTCTCTGCCGCCCAGCGCAGCCAGCAGCCAGCCCACCCGGGGCCCAAGCCATCCCACCTCTGGCCCATACCGTTTTGTCGATGCTATCATCGTCGTCCACCTCTCGCCGCGCTCGAAGCAGCTCGCTGTCGCCTCGCCGCCGGCCGCTGTGCGCCGTGATTCATGCCACCGTGTGTCGTGATTCGTGCCACCGCCCCCGAGCGTCTACAAGTAAACCTAGCCACCGTCGACGAACCCTACCCATCCAGTTCCCCCTCTCCTCTCCGTTTTATCTCGCCATGGCCGAACCCTAGCCGTCAGATCCTCCTCATCCCCGCCGTCTTTGGCCGCCCTAGCTGAAGCCGACGCCACCGCTGGAACCGACGTGCTCGACTCTCTCTCCCTAGCCCTTTTCCCTCTTGCGCACGACCTCAATCGGGCGAATCGGAAGCTCCGGCCGCCGTCGGTCTCCGTCGATCCCCGTCGATCCCGAGCTCGCCTCGCCTTGCCGTCAAGCCTGTCGTGCTCACGGTGAGCTCCTCGACCTCGCAGTGTCCTCCATTTCCTGCCTCTCCCCCCGTGTCGCTCTCCCCACATGTGCCCGCCGCCGCCGCTGGAGCTCGTCGGAGGCGATGCTCCGATGACCAATAACGAGCGGCGCCACCACTAGCGTGCTCAGCGCGATGCGCTGCGTCAGCCAAACGCCACCTGACACAACCCCTCCTAAGCTGGCCTCGGCTCGATCTGAGAGCTTGGCCATTCTTGACGCGTCAAGGCCAAGATGATGCAGTAATTCTTTTCTTTTTATTTTAATTGTTTTGTAAATCATTTCTGTGAATGGAAAATGTATGACAGGTGCGCCCTGCCTGTCAGGGTTTTATTATTCTCTGTAAATACTTTCTGAAATGATTAAAAATCGAACATGTGGGCCCAAGTTTGGAAATTATTTTAAATATTCCAAAAATGATTTAAAATGAATTAAAATTGGAGAAATTCATAAATAATTCATTTTAAATCAGAAAATACAAATAATGTACCAAAATGATCATAAAAATGAAACCTATCTAACTAAGCTATAATCATACATTGTTAATCAACTTTGATAGAAAGTTTAATTAGAAGAACCAATTGAACCCATAGGTGATTCGGATGATCCCCCTGTTTTAGGGTTTGGACATCTCGAACCCCCTTTAAAGTGACCAAGCATGTTCTAGCGTTCATTTCATCACTATTCAAATTGTCATATCATCCATATTGTATGAGCATTGCATATGCCATGTGTTGAGTGTTGCTTTCTCTTTTCCGGTGATTGGTTCTTGCGAATAGGAACCGAACCCGAAGCTGAAGTCAACGCCACCAAAGAGCAGTCTCATTCCAAAAACGGACAAGTCAAGCGAAGCCCCACTCATACATATGAATCCTATGATTACAAAGTATTTCATTCTCGTCATATGCATTCGGTTCAATAGTCTTTTATCAGTAGACAGAGTAATCCTATCTGATGCATGTTTCTCTTTGTGAACTATATTACCTGATCTACCGCTCCTAGCATAACTAGGGTTTGGCTTATGAGTATCACTAGTGCCACAGTTCAGTCAAGCTTATCCATGCTTAGTGGTCTGATGCTGATCATTGATGTGATGCACCGGAGATGCGAATGAATCTAGTATGGTAGGATGTTGTGATGTGAACAGATATGAATGATAAACATGCTAAGGCTTGTATGGGAGGCCATGTGGGTTGTGGTTTTTGTAGTCCCATACTTGCCACTCTTAGGACCTGATGTTCTCGCCTCTTGAACCAAGACGAGCGTACAACCACACGGGGGCCTGGAAACCCCCTCGACTCACTAACATTCCTAGAGATTCCATGAGTCACATAGTTTGGGCTTTCCATTCGACATACGCATATTGGTTGTTCTTGAATGGAGGTGAAGGAGGTGCATTCATATAGGTAGGTAAGCGTGGCAGGGAATGGGAGATACCCGGCATCCGTAATCTCAAACCCTGTTCACATCGCTAGGGACCGACTTCGGGACTCGACCCGTTACGGCGGCATCTCCTTAGTGCGTGACTCATGGTCTCGACAAAATCAAGGTAAAGGTCATGGCCAACCACTCTCTGCCGGCCTTCCAAGGAAGAGGGCTAAAAATTAGGCATTAAGAATCAGTTGGTACGTGTGGGTAAAGTTGTGCACCCCTGCAGGGTTATAATCTTTTCGAAAAGCCGTGTCCACGGTTATGGATGACTTGGGAATGGATTCTGTGATTATAGAAAACTATAAGCAAATGATAAAACTTGCCAAATAATGTGAGATCCGGAGTACTTCCTCAGGGTTGTTTGAGGGGGTAGTCCGAGAAGAGAGGTTCAGTTGATGATGGTTCTTGGTGGATATCAAAGATGACTCCGAAGAGATAGAGTTGTAGTCTTCTTATCCCCTTTTGAAAATGATCTGACTAGGCGAGTTTCTTCTTCCTCTTGTTTTGAAAACAAAAGATGGCTTTACGCAAAATAACTCCACTAGCCATAAGTCTTGCAGAGTACACCCTATACTCAGCCTTGCTTCGTTGATGTTTTTCTACAGATGAAGCTACTACAACTGAAGGTGGTTTCTACGTCGAAGTCGACGAGTAGTCGTGGTTCCCGGGTAGCATCCTAGGATCTATGGAAGGGTCACTACTTCTGTTTATGGCCTCTTAGGCCCTTTGCTAAGTTTGTTGTTTAGAACAACTTGTTTGCTTCCGTTGTTTGATGTAATGATGGGTCTGTGACCCCTCGCTTGTATGACTGGTTTGTAACTCTCTTAGAAGTTTACCTTATTAATGTATGGTTTGTATGTTCTGTAATGTTACCGATCTTTCCCTGCGCGTTTTGGAATTTAGTTTAGGCTTATATCAGATGAGGATCTGGTATTTGTCCAGCCCTGATCCCGGGTCGTGACATCTGCCATGTATGAGATGTTTATTACATATTGCTCGGTGATTGTTTATTATTGTTGCATAGGTGCGACACTCTGTCATGGGAATATATTCTCTATGGCCTCTGCTCACGTGACAAGTGCATGCAACCTCAGGGTCCGTACGAGGAGGATTAGCTATACCTCATATGGGTAACTCTTTTTGGGTGGCCCCATGTACTTGCTTTGGGTATGGGAAACATTCGTGTCCACAGACCCACTGACATACCGATGGGTTTATGTTAATTGATATGGAAAAAGGAGTGAAAGTCCGTGTGAAAACTTTGGTGCACCCCTGCAGGGTTAAATCTTTTTGAAAGGTCGTGTCTGTGGTTATGAACGACTTGGAGCACAAAATCTCGATCATAGACAACTGTAAATAAAGTTTACTGCTATAATTTGACTTGTATGTGATACGGCTAGTAAGTTGGATAACCACCATGGAAAGAATGAACAAAATTGTCAGCCATGTGAGTTTCCTCGGCAGAACTTCCTCGTTTGGTTTCGAGGGGGAAATACTAGGATGGGTATGTTTGGTGGTAGTATCAGGTTGGTTCCGCATAGGACTATCTTATCTCTCTTTGATAGCCGACAGCTGTATCGAGTATCTATAGGTTATATAGTGCATGCTTCGCTGCCGCTTCAGTCCACCATACCTATATAGGCGAGAGCCGCCGAATTCTAAGTCTCGCCGTGTACTGGCCTGAGTACCGACTGTTCTCTTTTTTCTTTGCCTTTTGTTGGCTCCCCTTTTGTTTTAGCAGGTTTGAGATCAACGTCGTTAGCAGGGTTACCCTTCCGGCTTGGCCTGGGCAGGGTTATGGACTCCATTGGTTATTCTTTAGGGCTCTTAGCCAAATTTTCTTCTTATCTTCAATGTTTTAGCGTTTTGAAGGTGATTTAGATCTTTGTATTGTACATATGTATTCTTGACAATTAATATTGAAAGTAGGGATAATTAATGCAGAGGCAGAAAGGGGTAATAGTTGAGATCTGGTTATTATCCCGCCCCCTGTGTCCACCTAGGTCCTGAGTTCTTGACACATGTTCCGAGACTAAGCGCGCTAACCACATGTGGGGTGTATGGGCACCCCTATCGGCTTAGTACCTAATTTTAAAGTACTGTTCTAGGGGCCACAAACTAGTTTGGGCTTTATACGTTACTACTGTACTTATGCCATATCTTCCATGTATGAGATGTTTATTACCCATTGCTCGATGAGCGTTTATTATTGTTGCATAGGTGCGGCACTCTGTCACGGGAATATATTCTCTATGGCCTCAACTCGCTTGACAAGTGCATGCAACCTCAGGGTCCGTATGAGGAGGATTAGCTATACCTCGTATGGGTAACTCTTTTTGGGTGGCCACCATGTACTTGATTTGGGTCTAGGAAAGCGTCCTGTCCGTAGCCCCACTGACATACTGATGGGTGTATGTTAATTGATCTGGCAAAAAGGGTGAAAGTGCGTGTGAAAACTTTGGTTCACCCCTGCAGGGTTAAATCTTTTTGAAAAGCCATGTCCATGGTTATGAACGACTTGGAGCACATAATATCGATCATAGGCAACTGTAAATAAAGTTTACTACTATAGTTTGACTTGTATCTGTATGACTAGTAAGTTGGATAACCACCATGGAAAGAATGAATAAAATTTACAACCATGTGAGTTTCCTCGGCAGGACTTCCTCATTTGGTTCGAGGGGGAATACTAGGATGGGTATGTTTGGTGGTAGTATAAGGTTGGTTCCGCATAGGTCTTTCTTATCTCTCGTTGATACCCGATAGTTGTATTGAGTCTCTATAGGTTGTATAGTACATGCTTCGCTGCCGCTTCAGTCCACCATACCTATATAGGCGAGAGCCACCGAATTCTAAGTCTCTCCGTGTACTGGCCTCAGTATTGACCACTCTTTTTTCCTTTGCCTTTTGTTGGTGCCCCTTTTGTTTTAGCAGGTTTGAGATTAACATCATTAGCAGGTTTACCCTTCCGGCTTTGCCTGGGCAGGGTTATGGACGCCATTGGTTATTCTTCAGGGCTCTTAGCCCAATTTTCTTCTTATCTGCACTCGGATGTTGTAGCGTTTTGAAGGTGATTTTGATCTTTGTATTGTATATCTGTATTCTTGACAATTAATATTGAAAGTAGGGATAATTAATGCAGTTGCGATACTCCACTAGTCCAACCTGTAGGATAACCTAGCTAACGAGCAATGTAGATGTCACATCCCAAGATTTTCCAAATCTTGTAATGTGAAAAATAAATGAATAAAATAAAACTTTGTTGATTTTCAGGGTGAGAAGAAACTTTTTGATTCCAATTGGAAACCTTCAAACCTTTTTGATCAAACAAATCCTAAAGGGATTTGAAAAGTTAAACAATTAATAAAGAAAATATTTTGAATAAGTGGAATTACTATTTTTGGATCTTTAAATAAAAGATTTGGTTTTCAAAAGAAAAGGTAGATTTATAAATAAGGATTATTTTATGGAGCCAAAATAAACCTTGGTCAAGCTTTTGAAATAAAACATTTTGTTTTGATAAAAATAGTAAAGGTTTATTTAAATAAAATAATAAGGATTTAATATCCAATTTTATTTAAGTAAAGGCTTTTCCCATTTTAAATAAACACTAAAACTTATTTATTTATTTTAAATAAGTTTTCCAAGTATTTTATATTCTCAAATAAAACCTACTGAAGTGTTTTGGTGTTATTTTAGATTTCAAAATAAAGATTTTAATAAAACAAATCCTATTTGATTTAATAACTAAGGTCCATTTTATTTAATTATTAATGGACCCTAAAATAAAAATGTTATTTTATTTTAAACAAGTTTTCCAAGTATCTTATATTTTCAAATAAAACCTACTGTTTTGGTTTTGAAAATATTTAAATTTCAAATGGAGATTTTAATAAATCAAATTCTATTTTGATTTAATAAACAAGGTCTATTTATTTAATTAATAATAGATCCTAAAATAAAAATATTATTTTTGTTTTTGGGACTTTGGTTTATGTTGTTAAACAGAACCAAAAACTCAATGCCAAGTTTGGGAAAATTTTGAATTGATTTGTTTGATTTAATTTCAAAACAGAAAATAGAAATAGAAAAGGATAAAACAATCAGACAGGAAAAAAAATATGAAAACGGACTGACCCAACTCACCAGGCCCAGCAGCCCAGTCCAGCCCACCTATTCCCCTCGCCCCCGAAACGTTTTCCTTACCGCAGGAAGAACCCGCACCCTCACTGACTGGTGGACCCCGTTCCCTTTCCTTCTCTCTCGCTGCCAGTGGACCCCACAGCCACGCGGTCATCTTCCCCACCCGCGACCTGTTCTTCCCCAGACCTCGCTGCCGTTCTCTGTCAATCAATCCCCGAGTAAATTCACTTAATTGCAGCGTTGATTCCGCATGGTAACCTCGCTCACTTAAGCGCCCACTCCCCCTCTCCATTTCCCCTCTCTCGCCCGGCTCTCTCGGCCACCAGGCTGCTCGGAATCCTCCCCGAACCACCACAGCCTCCGGCGAACTCCCGTTCAAATTCCAGCCACCACCGCCAGCCCCACTGCTTCCAGAGCACACCGGCTTGCTCGCCATCATCTCCTGCACCTACCAGTGCCTTCTCCTCGCTCGCACGTGCTCTGCAGCGTCGACTTCGTCTTCGACTGAACGACGCCGCCGTCCGCTCCAACTCCGACGAGCCCCACAGGTAGTTTCCGACCGCCCCTCTTCTTCTCCTTCATGCACGCATCTTCGCCTTGACCTTGCGCATCTAACCTTGCTCTCCGTTTGCTCTCTCGTGACCCGTAGCGCCGCCCTCGACGACGACAGAACGTGGCCGTCGTCAGACGCAACTCTGGCGAGCCATTATCCTCACCTCCGTGCGCCCCTTCAGCAACGACAACCTCCTTGAGCTTCCCTACGACGCCGCGAACACTGTGAGCATCTCCCCAGCCATTCTAGCTTCTCATCGCCGGCCACCCGTTCAGCCATTCCGCGCCAAGAGCCACCGCAGCGCCGCCCATCTATGGCTGGCACGTTGTACATCGTAGGATGTAAATCCAAGCGCCACGATAGAACAGGATCGAAGGGGTATCGAGCGATCTGTGTCGTGCGATCAAGTTGGATCCTACGGTCTGTGTCTGTTGATCCGAACAAAACGTTTTTGACCAATAGGATTGCACCACGTGGCCTGGAGTTTGTTTATAAGACAGAAACATTTCTATTAGTGGTTTGAATTTGTAAATTGCATAACTTTTGTTCCACACATCCAAAATTTGCAAACTTTATATCAATGGAATCAGTGGAACAAGCCCTAGCCAACCATGCCATTTGTTTAGTAAAAAGTTTCTGTTAAATGGTTTGTTTTTGCAGAAACATTTGTATGCTTGTTTAGATTGTAAAAATAGTTCAAAAATGATTTTGGGGATAAAATATTTTGCAAATGGAGTGATTTGAACCTACTGACCATAGGAAACACTTTGTGGTTTCAAAAATGTATTTGGTGAAACAAAAGAATGATTCTTTGATTTAAAACCATTTCTAGACAAATAAAAATATAGTTTATTTATTAAAAATGGTTTTGGAAGAAAACTTTTGGAAAATGTTTTGTTTTAAACTCTCTGACCCCAAACACCAAGTTTTATGTTTTGAAAATATATTTGGTGAACCCTATAGATTAATGCCTTAGTAAAAATATTTCTACACCACATAAAATGATACTTTGTTTTGAAAATGGTTTATAAAGTGAAACCTTTTGAAAATGACCTTGCCACTTTATAAAATGACCATTAGGTGTTTTCCAATGTTTATGACCCATTAGGAACCACTTTTTCAAATAAAACAATCCTTGGCATGCTTGCATGCATTATCTTGGTTCTATGATTTTACGTGATGTTTTGCTTGATTGGTAGATTGAGATTGTGCCTTGCTTGATTGAATTGTAGTGACTTGAAGAGTGTGATTGTTGCAAGGACAAGGAGTGAACTTATACCCTCTACCAAAAAGGCAAGTGATGCTTAATACTTTTGTCCCATTACTTTCACTATGCATTAGTGATTTTCTCTAAGTAAAACTTGCATGGAATTTTGCTAAGTATAAACCTTGCTATGGGAAAACCTAGTAGATGAAACCTTAGTAGAAATTTTCCTAAGATAAGATTCCTACTACTATCAAGCTTAGCTTAGCTAATAGAAAACAAGGGCGGAATATATATTCACACTATGGAAAAGTTTCTAAGTCTGAGGACTTGTGTTTTTGTTTAATAAAACAACTAAGTTAATTAATCACATGGGTGGAATGGTAATTGCTTGGTGGTTTTTGGTTGAGTGGTTCACAAGGCCCATGTTTATGGTTTTCCTTGTGTATCTCACTTGTGGATGGCCACTCAGGAACAAAGAGATTTGAGATGTCAAATGTTGAGAAGCTTCAAGTGCAACCACTTGGCATTATGGGCTCTGCCTAGATCATATAGGTTGCTAGAACTTAACCATTTGGACAGTTGGTGGTAGTGGGATGATAGGTTGGAACGCGTCCATTTGGTCTAAGGATAGGCTTCTGAAAGATCTTGTCTTGGTGAAACAAAGTCTTGTGGGGAAAGTGCACCACCTCTGCAGAGTGTAAAATCTAAGTACTTAGCCATGTCCCTGGTAAAGGACAATTTGAGCATCAAGACATGGAAGCTATCAAGAATCTCATCATCCAAATTTCTAAGTTAAAAACTTGTGGATGAACAAGGGTTAAAGGATCTTAAATCTTTGATTGGGAGATGCCTTGGGAAAGGTTATTTTGTCAAGCAAAAACTTAGTGTTTTCAAATGATAAGGAAAATCTATTTTGAGCAATGCAAGCCTAAGCTCCACTTAGAAAAATGCATATAGATGATAGACTCCACTATACTACCATAGTATCACTTGCCAATACAATTCAAATGTATTGACCCTTGTGGCTGTAACTTGTATGTTGCAGGTTTGATTGATTTAGTGAAGTGTGTTGATTAGGATTACAAAGTCTACAACCAACATGTCTGCCTGTGGCACTTTGAAGATGAAGGACCCCATGCTTATAGTTATTCTGCTGCAATGTAATGTAATAGCCAAATGAACTATGTATGATGTAATAAATTATGTTATTCCTGGTTATAAAGTTGTATTATGACCTTTGTTTCTTGATATTACATCTTAACTGTGGATGCTAGCTATTGATCCAGGGACTAGCATTGTAAACACAAGGGACTCTACCTTATTAAAGGTTGGGACCCTTACAGTAGAGTGTTAAAACTATTTTGGAAAATCGGTTGGATAGATATGATTAGGTATTTTTTACTCCTTACCTCTATGCTATTATACTCTTACCTCTGCGCGTTTTGAATCCGCCCTCTTATCTTTTATTCGAGTCTAGGAATTCTTGTGGTTGGGTTTCTGTCGTACCTTCAGGGTTTCGCCTCCTTCCTCTAATAATGGTGCTTCTAAATCCGGTCTTCATGCTATCTGATGAATCTTTCATCTATTGTACCTTTCGGTGGACCAAAAATTCACTAAACCTTTTCTTTGTATCTTCCGGTGTTTTCTGACATGATGACATCGTCTATATCACATCCAATGAAGAGCATGTGATGATGGTTCGACTCATCAATGACCATTGTTATGGACTTGGGTTTTGGAGAAGGAGGGGACGCTAGAAATCGCAGAACGGCTAACAAATTCGCAACACGGGTTCATGAGGTTTACCCAGGTTCAGGCCCTGGAGGGAAAACCCCACTAATGCTTGTCTTTTCTTGATTGATGGAGGAACCGAAGGTTACAAGGGTGCATAGATTGGATTTGGCGTGGTGTATGCTAGGGTATGAGGTCCTCCTCGCCATGCCCTCCTGGCCTTTATATGGGGAGGCCAGGGCTCGGGGTAGGCCGAGTCAGTTACAGATTAGGGCTGGACCCTTTGAAATTATATTTATAGCTAGTCATGTTCTCCAAGAAGTTGCACCCGTATGGGCCTAGTCCACCCAAATCCCTCTTGGGCTTCGTTATCCATAGCGGGTGATTGGATGTGTTGGGGATATGCTAAACGGCTATCACCATTGCATGTCTCTAATCCGGATAACCCGGGTGGCCCACAGTTGGTAGAAAAGCCCATGGCCTGCTAGGCGGCCCAGTTAGATGGAACCAGAAGGGAGGCATATGACGAATAAAGGAAGGCTACGAGGGAGTCACTGACGTACCCGGAGCCTTGGAGTGCAAGACATGTAAGACTAATTGTATTCTGTGTAGGACTCTGTAACCTGTCCATCTAGGAATCTTCCTTGTAACCCTAGGACCCGGCATCTTTATAATCCGGAACTACGACAGCCTTTAGGGCATGACCCAACTCATATCGTGCACAACGAACCAATCCCTGTAACTCGGTGTATTTCCCTTGTAGTGATTTATAGCAGAATTAGGGTTCTGTCATTGTCGTGGAACCTGAACCTGGGTAAGATGTGTTACCTTGTACCCGTCAACCTTCCTCCTTACCCCACGTCTCTAAACACGCACTGTGAGGACCCCTCCATGGCGTACTCGTCGGCAATACCATGACAGTTGGCGCCCACTGTGGGGCAAGAGGCACTTCAGGCTCTACAACAGGCAAGGTACAAACTCTTGACTGGAATCGGTGAAACCGTAGCCATCAGCCATGTTATCTTCTCCGGCAATGTTTCGATCGTCCCTCCCGACGAGTTCTGGATCCCGGCAAAGACGAACCCCACCCACTGCTCGAAGTTTCCAATCGGGGACATCCACCTCTTCATCAGCGAAACTAACTCGGGCGTTAGTTCCCTAGAAGTCGGAAGATCATCAAGGATCGCATGGACCGCCTACGGGCAGGACACATTCGCAGAAGGATCCAAGTCGGATATCTCTTCGGAGTTTTGCCATCTTAGATGAAAAATTCAAGTCCCACCCAAACCACAGGATATAATGGTGGAAGATCACTACAAATCCGCCGGTTTAGCCCGTGTGTCTGGAAGGGAGCGATCACATTTCATCGGCGTGGTAACCATCTTTGATCTAGCGCGTTACGTTAAGAGATAGGGTGAAAGCCCCCGATATTACCTTGTCAGATGGATCCGGATACGAGCCGATATGGAGAACTATCGAGACAATGACACTGTTTACCACTTCGTCGAAGGGATGGATCACGGCACACTTCTCTGGCATACACTAAGGCAGCAGTAGGCCGCGGGTATCCTCACCTTCGAATAGATGATCGACACTGTCAACAGCTACGCCGCTGCTGATGAGGTCGCTCAGGCCAAGCTCCTCGCCATACCCGTGAAGGAAATATGCCCTAGAGGCAATCATAGAGATGATTATATTTCTTATGTATCCATGAGTTATTTTAATTTTCCTTGAATATCTATATCAGGAAACTTGTATTAATTGGAAATTATGTGAATTGTTTGTGAAACTCTTTACTTGTATGGTTATTTAATAGTTGTCCCTAGTCAGAGTTCATGTGAGGACACATGTGAATATTAGACTAGCACACCGATTGGTTGATGACTATGTTTCGCAAGTCATAGACATGGAGATGTCAAACCAATGATGTGGACACATGTTATGAACATGGGGTTGGACTGACCCAACTTGAGACTGGCAATTAGTTGCAGCTCTCTCTCTACACATCGTGTACGTTTTGTCCTTAGACCTGAGATTGTCGCATGTACTTGAGATGTGGATCGACCTACTTTGGGGTTATCAAACGCTGCTCCGTAACTGGGTAGTTAGAAAGGTAGCTTACAGGTTTGTCCAGAAGCATGCTGCAAGGCATGGTCAATCAAGATGAGATTTGCCCCTCTCTACTTGAGAGAGATATCTCTAGGACCCTCGAGTGATCGGATCCAGAAATGCATGGCCGTGCTACATATGGATAAGAGTTAACCTAGTAAAGGGATTCCTAATCACAGTATCGAGAAAGGGAGGTCAGCTTCGAGCTAGACCAAATATCGTGAGGCAAAGGGAAAGACATGTACTAAACCTTGTGATGGTTCGTCCGATATGATCTTTGTATGCATTTAGGGTGCTACCAACTATTGACAGAACAAGTGTATTCGTGTCATGTCTATACGTATATGAACCTATAGGGTCACACACTTAAGGGGCTAGAAGACTAATGAGGATTGGATCCGAATTAGACCAGGCTTAGACTACTAATTGTCTGCTAATGTAGAAGACCACTAGGGACGTCTATATAAGAGAGGGTGGGGCGAGCTGATTAGGGTTAGACCATTCCACCCAGCCGCCACTCCTCACGCTTGTGTTGCACGCGTGGACCTAGCAGTCCGGCATCTGACGCTTCCACCCTGTACGTGTGGATACCTCGGAGGCGCTGCATCTATAGTGCTTGGACGAGCCGCGCAAGGGGAGCTGCTCGTGGGACGAGAACACGGAGGAGACGTAGATCGTCTACACTGCCTCGCCGTGCTTCATCAAGTTCCACAACTGCGCATCTAGTGGTAATCTCGTGATCTATGACAACCGTAATCCTGGTTTACGCGGTAGAAAATTTGATTTGCGCTAGTGTAGCCTACCCGTATCCCTTTAGTGGTATCAGAGCCGATCCTATTCAGTTATAGATTCAGGATGGTTGCATATGGTGATATGCAGATTGATATGAATGATGTGATCGTTTGTATTGCGGTGGTTCAGGATTGATCTATGATTTTGCTTTCCGTGATCATGATTCTGAGGTTGTCGAACGACTTACCCCTATCGGTCGGCTTCCGCCATCGGGGTAGACAGTGACACATAAATCCTGTTGAATCACACGAAGATCAATATGATTGATCGAATCAGAACCTAGTTCTAAAATCGATGTACCATGATCAAAGGAGTTTGATGGATCAGAACAATAGTCGGTTTATGGTAAATTTGATTTGCCGATCAAAATCCTTAAAGAAAATCATGTAGATTCGATCTCTCATTTTTCACAGTCATAGCACATTTTTTGTACCGCGCAGGGGGAGACCCCCTAGACCCCCCTAGTCGTAGCACATTTTTTGTATCTCGTTAAGGTAACTAGGAGCTGCGAGGTCACATGATCCGGTAGAATGCGATTCTATGCATAACTTGTTTTTGCAGGATGTATGTGATCAATATGGCCCATATATGTATGTGATGCATGTATGAATATTATCATGAACTGCGTGTCATGAGTAGGTCAACATGGCTGGAGCCATATGTGTTGTCAATTGTTGTAATGGCCTGCGTGCCCTCTTGTGATGATCCCAATTCTATGTAATTTTGATTACTAGCTGTTAGGAGTAATAGCTTGTATTAGTTCTTGGAGGACTCATCACTTGGAGGATGGCTCACATGGAACATGAAGATGGAGATCATCATGGTGGAAAGGTTATATGGCGATGGAGATCACCATGAGAAAATGGGCTATACTGTGTCACATTTATGTGAATGCTATTCTTATGCGTTTTACTACTATGCATGCTTAGATGATAGAAGTAGAACGATCCCTCACAAAGTTTAAGTTAAACCATGCCCTCCCAACCAAACCTTGCACCATCCTATGCCCTGTACAATCGTTGGTGGGCCTATGAAATTAGGGTGCCGCGGTTTTCCTTGGCTGGATGGGTTTGTATCGGATACCTACACGCATAAGGGTTGGTGAGCTTGACAAGGTCATCTTAACAGTTAAAGACCTTGGGGCATAAAGGTTGGGCGCCTAGTTTTGACATAGAGATGTCACCCAACAACAAGAGTCATATGTGATGTGATTAGCAAGTGTTGCTTACCGATTTACCTTGTCTTCTAGCAGTGATGCTAAAGCTCACTAGTCGACTTGTTAATTGTGGATCTTGAATCACTTAGTATCAATAGAGGGATATTGATTTAAGTGGGAGTATATGCTATTAAATTTTTTAATATGTTTTACTCTTTCATGGTTACATGGCTTAGTATTTTGCATGTTTTCTATTGTAGATCAATGGCACCGAACACTGCATCACATTTTTCTTTGTGTTCGATTCTTGACAAAGATAAACTAAATGGAACAAACTATACAGACTGGGTCCGTAACTTGAGAATTGTTCTTAGGTCTGATAAAAAGGAAACGGTTCTGGATACCCCAATCCCCGATGAACCTCCTGATAATGCATCTTCTGCCCTAAAGAACGCCTACAGGAGAGCATGTGATGATTCTCTTGAGGTTAGCTGTCTTATGCTTGCATGCATGGAACCTGAACTCCAAAAGAAGTTTGAGGATCAAGATGCGTACAATATGATCGTCGCGCTTAAGGACTGAGAGGTACAATGTTGCCAAGTCCTTTGTCGAATGCAATCTAGCAGAGGGAGCAGCTGTAGGCCCCCATGTGATCAAAATGGTTGGTTACAGTTAGACTTTGGAAAAGCTTGGTTTTCCACTAGGCCAAGAGTTGGCTACTGTCTTCATTTTGGCGTCTCTTCCATCTAGCTATGGACAGTTCATTTCGAACTACCATATGCATGGGGTGGAGAAGGGCCTTAATGAGTTATGCAGGATGCTAAAAATAGCAGAAAGTGACATGAAGAAGTGTGCAGGGCATAGCCATGTGATGGCTGTGCAGAACAAGCCTAGCTTCAATAAAAAGGGTACTTATTGGAAGAAGAAGGGCAAGGCTAAGGATACGATCCCTAAGCCTGCACCCAAGCAAAAGGCTAGACCTGTAGAAGACACTGAGTGCTTCTTTTGTCATGAACATGGCCACTGGAAGAGAAACTACAGCAAGTACTAGGCTTCTTTGAAGAAGAGTGGAAGTAAGAGTACTTCCCACTCAGGTATGCTTGTTGTAAATGTTGTGGACATTCTTCTCGCTGATTCCTATGTTAACTCTTGGGTATTTGATACCGGATTGGTTGCTCATATTTGCAATTCGATGCAGGGGCTAATAAGGACTAGAGAAGTGCAGAAAGGCGAAGTGGATTTTCGCGTCGGAAATAAAGCAAGGGTTGCATTGTTCGGCAAGTCATGCAACTTCACCTTCCGTCAGGATTTATTATGGAGTTGAATAATTGTTATTACATTCCTAGTATGGGTCAAAACATTTGATCACCTTCATGTTTGATGAGGGATGGTTATTCATTCGCGAGTGCAAACAATGGTTGTGTAATCTCTAAGAATGATATGTTTATGGCTGATGCTCCCATTGTGAATGGCTTATTTATTTTAAATATTGATGATGCATCTGTTTACAATGTTAGTGCTAAAAGGCTTCGGCCTAATGATTTGAGTCCTACCTATTTATGGCATTATCGTTTGGGGCAAGTGAAAAGCGCATGAAGAAGCTCCATGGTGATGGTCTTCTAACTTCGTTTGATTTTGAATCATACGAGACATGTCAGGCTTGTTTACTTGGAAAGATGACCAGATCGCCTTTTTCGGGTTTACCCGAGAGAGTGACAGACTTGTTGGAACTCATACATACTGATGTGTATGGACCAATGAGCACGACAGCCAGAGGAGGATATCACTACTTCATTACTTTCACTGATGATTTCAGTAGATATGGTTATGTCTATTTGATGAAGAATAAGTATGAAACTTTTGAAAAGTTCAAGGAGTTTCAGAATGAGGTAGAGAATCAACGTGGCAAGAAAATAAAGGCCTTGCAATCTGATCGTGGAGGTGAATATTTGAGTCACGAATTTAGCAATCATCTTAAGAGTTGCAGATTTGTTCCACAGCTCACGCCGCCCGGAACGCCTCAAAGAAACGGGGTATCCGAACGGCGCAATCGAACTTTGTTGGACATGGTTCGATCGATTATGAGCCAGTCAGATTTACCATTATCATTTTGCGGTTATGCTCTAGAAACGTCAGCTTTTACACTTAATAGGGTACCATCTAAATCCGTAGTTAAGACACCATATGAGATGTGGACTGGAAAGAATCCCAGTTTGTCTTTTCTAAAGATTTGGGGTTGTGATGCATTTGTCAAGCGACTTCAGTCGGACAAGCTAACACCCAAATCGGATAAGTGCATTTTCATGGGATATCCGAGGGAAACCTTAGGGTATTACTTCTACAACCGAGAAGAGGGCAAAGTGTTTGTCGCTCATAGCGGTGTTTTCCTAGATAAAGAGTTTCTCACAAAGGGAACGAGTGGAAGGTCGGTGCGACTTGAAGAAGTTCAAGATGAGCCAGTTGGGGATGCTTCTACAAGTGATGCTATTGTAGCAGACCAATTTGAGGAACCCGTGGCAATAGAAGCACCACAACCACGAAGGTCGGCGAGGCTCCGAGAAATGCGGTAATTATTATTGTTAGACAATGATGAGACTGCGACCTATGCAGAAGCGATGGTGGACCCATACTCTGAGAAATGGCTGATCGCCATGAGATCCGAGATAGAGTCCATGGGAGACAATCAAGTTTGGAACTTGGTTGATCTGCCTGATGGTCTTAAAGCCATCGAGTGCAAATGGATGTATAAGAAGAAGATTGATATGGTTGGAAATGTTCACATCCATAAAGCTCGACTTGTTGCAAAAGGTTTTCGACAAGTTCAAGGAGTTGACTACGACGAGACTTTCTCGCCCATAGCTATGCTTAAATCTATACGGATCATTCTAGCCATTGATGCACATTTAGACTATGAAATATGGCAGATTGATGTCAAGATGGCTTTCCTAAATGGAATCCTAACTGAGGACGTGTATATGATGCAGCCCGAGGGTTTTGTCGATCCAAACAATGCTGGAAAGGTATGCAAACTTCTAAAGTCCATTTATGGGCTGAAGCAAGCATCTCGGAGTTGGAACATTCGATTTCATGAAGTTTTAAAGGAGTTTGGCTTCATCAAAAACGAACAAGAACCTTGTGTTTACAAGAAGGAAAGTGGGAGAGTGCTGGTATTTCTAATATTATATGTAGATGACATATTGCTGATTGGAAATGACATTCCTATGCTCGAGTCTGTTAAGACCTCGTTGAAAAATAGTTTTTCGATGAAGGACTTAGGAGAAGCGGCATATATTCTGGGAATCAAGATCTATAGAGATAGATCAAGGAGGCTAATTGGATTAAGCTAGAGTACATACATTGACAAAGTGTTGAAATGGTTCAGCATGTAAGAGGCTAAGAAGGGGTTCTTGCCCATGTCTCATGGCATAAAACTCAGCAAGACTCAGTGTCCTTCGACTACTGATGAGCGTGAGCGCATGAGTAGGATTCCATATGCTTCGGCTATTGGATCCATCATGTATGCAATGATATGTACTCGCCCAGATGTTTCCTATGCTCTAAGTGTTACGAGCAGATACCAGGCTGATCCAGGTGAAGGTAACTGGACAACGGTGAAGAATATCCTTAAGTACTTGAGAAGGACTAAGGATGTGTTCCTAGTTTATGGAGGTGATGATGAACTCAGTGTAAGGGGTTACAAAGATGCGAGTTACCTTAACGACTCAGATGACTCCAGATCTCAATCTGGTTACGTGTTTGTCATGAATGGTGGTGCTGTTAGTTGGAAAAGTTCCAAGCAAGATACGGTGGCCTCCTCTTCAACAAAAGCTGAATATATTGCTGCCTCGGAGGCTACAAAGGAAGTTGTTTGGATTAGGAATTTCCTGATCGCTCTTGGTGTGGTTCAGGGCACGTCCAATCCCATGGACGTTTATTGTGATAACAGTGGTGCTATTGCACAAGCCAAGGAACCTAGACAGCACCAGAAGAACAAACATATTCGCATGAGTTACCATCGGATTCAAGAGTTCGTTGATGATGGTAGTGTCATGATATGAAAAGTACATACAGACTCAAATGTTGCTGATCCTTTTACAAAGCCACTCCGGCAGCCTATGCATGAGGCGCACGCAAGAGCAATAGGTATTAGATACAATCTAGATTGACTCTAGTGCAAGTGGGAGACTGAAGGAAATATGCTCTAGAGGCAATCATAGAGATGATTATATTTCTTATGTATCCATGAGTTATTGTAATGTTCCTTGAATATCCATATCAGGCAACTTGTATTGATTGGAAATTATGTGAATTGTTTGTGAAACTCTTTACTTGTATGGTTATTTAATAGTTGTCCCTAGTCGGAGTTCATGTGAGGACACATGTGAATGTTAGACTAGCACACCGATTGGTTGATGACTATGTTTCGCAAGTCATAGACATGGAGATGTCAAACCAATGATGTGGACACATGTTATGAACATGGGGTTGGACTGACCAACCTTGAGACTGGGAATTAGTTGCAGCTCTCTCTCTACACATCGTGTACGTTTTGTCCTTAGACCTGAGATTGTCGCATGTACTTGAGATGTGGATCGACCTACTTTGGGGTTATCAAACGCTGCTCCGTAACTGGGTAGTTATAGAGGTAGCTTTCGGGTTTGTACTGAAGCATGCTGCAAGGCATGGTCAATCAAGATGAGATTTGCCCCTCTCTACTTGAGAGAGATATCTCTAGGCCCCTCGAGTGATCGGATCCAGAAATGCATGGCCGTGCTACATATGGTTAAGAGTTAACCTAGTAAAGGGATTCCGAATCACAGTATCGAGAAAGGGAGGTCAGCTTGGAGCTAGACCAAATATCGTGAGGAAAAGGGAAAGACATGTACTAAACCTTGTGATGGTTCGTCCGATATGATATTTGTATGCGTTTAGAAGTTGGCACGTCTTGCTAGAGGCCGCTACCAACTATTGACAGAATAAGCGTATTCATGTCATGTCTATACGTATATGAACCTATAGGGTCACACACTTAAGGGGCTGGACGCCTAATGAGGATTGGATCCGAATTAGACCAGGCTTAGACTACTAATGGGCTGCTAATGTAGAAGCCCACTTGGGACGTCTATATAAGAGAGGGTGGGGCGAGCTGATTAGGGTTAGACCATTCCACCCAGCCGCCACTCCTCACGTCTGTGTTGCACGCGCGGACCTAGCAGTCCGGCGTCTGACACTTCCGCCCTATACTTGCGGATACCTCGGAGGCGCTGCGTCTGTAGTGCTTGGCCGAGTCGTGCAAGAGAAGGTGCTTGTGGGACAAGAACAAGGAGGAGACGTAGATCGTCTACACTGCCTCGACGCGCTTCATCAAGTTCTGCAACTACGCGTCTAGTGGTAATCCGGTGATCTATGACAACAGTAATCCTGGTTTATGCGGTAGAAAATTTTGATTTGCGCTAGTGTACCCTACCCGTATCCCTTCAACCCGGCCTATCGCCGCCACCGCCACCTCCATCGCCATCCAATGCCCTACTGCCTCAGCATCGTCCTCCGTCATCGAGGAAGCTCCTGCACCCTCCGACTCTGTTTTAGATGCGCTTTACACCGACATAAGCATGGACTCGGAGGAGATGGATATCAACCCGGAAGAACTCTACTTTGCCATGAAGGAGATGGAGGAGGATATCAATCGCGAGGAGTGGGCTGACTAGGCCGTCACATCCCAACAGGTGTTCGTCGCCATTGGGAGTGTGATGGAAGAATACCAACCCGGACAAGCTCCGCCTAAACCGCTAGACAATGGGAAGGGGCCAGCTGATGATGCCGACAATGATCATGCGCGGGCCATGCCCCCTCCGGTTATCCCAATGCAACACCCACAGGAACTCCCTACTGGTCCAAGAAACACCAACTGCGCAAATCCGCCGCCACCAGCATCTACGTCTACGGCTGCCCAAGTCACTCCAGCTGATATGGTGATGTACGCCAATCTACTCGTCCAGCCTCTAACCATGGACCATATATGAAACATTGTCCATATTGATGAGAAGCGCCAGCAGCTACTAGAGGAAGTGCATGCCATCGCAGAGCAAGACGCAAAGTTAGATCAAGATCTGGCCAAGGCGCAAAAGTCGATCGAGACGGCTCGGGCTCTAGAGGCCGAGTATAAGACTCTGCTCAAGCAGCAGAAGGCTAAGAAAGCTCCAGCTAACGTTGTCAACGACCCTGGTGTATGATGCAACTTGGGGTGGGCAACTTCGAAGCCAGCGCAAGATAAGCCATACATTGACAGTGATGGAAAGCAAGTCATGCCCATGCCCGTCCTCAACTTGGCCGTCACCAAGACTCTACTGGAGTATGATAGATCGCCCACAGCTGTGGAACATGTCTATGATCTTTTCTCCAAGGCTGTCAAACAGCAGGAAAAGGCCACCTCTCAGAGGCTCGAGTCTGACCCAGCATATTGCCAATCTAGCACTCGTAAACAACAGAGGGCAAGATCTCACCATGATGTCGGATCACAGACGGGTTCATCAGAACAAAGACGGAGGGACGCACGTAACATGGAGGATGCTATCCTCATATCTTCTGACCATGGAGGTAAGGCTCACCCTCGTCGCTCGCCAGCACCGCCGCGATCTTCCCGACATCACGAAGACCCAAAGGCTTACCATCATACGAGCATGCTCCGCCTATACGCCCCCAGGGTGGCATCGTCATTCATGACAACGTGGAGCAGCCTCGTCATGGTGGGAAGCGCAGTGGCAACCAACGTGGAGCAGGTCGTGCCATGACCCTCCGCGTCTGACAAGCAACCACAATAGATGTGAGGAGTCGCAGTAGGGCAATAGCAAGAAGGATAACCCACCGCCACCTCCGGCCCCATCGCCCCCTAGCAGTCACCATGGCGGAGGAGGAACGCGTCATTCACGCAGCCCTTCTCATGGTGGCGATAAGAAGAAAGCAAGCCCAGAGCCATACGATGCATGTTCATGCTTGTACAAGATTCAGGAGGCCCAGGAAGGACAATACTTGGGACCACGTTGCTTTGGACCTATGATATGGACTGCAACTTACCCCAAGGGTTTCTAGATTGACAAGACGATCAAGCCCTATGATGACACTGCCAACCAACTATGTGGTTGCAGGATTATGGCAACACGGTCGAGATTGCTAGGGGGAAACCCAGTATTTCTGTCAAATACCTCCCACTAATGTTGATGGGAATGACCTGCCAATGGATCAACGACTTGCCAGAGAAGTCCATATGCAATTGGTTGTACATGCAAGAAGCGTTCACCAAGAATTTCAAGGGTACGTACAAACGTCCCTGCACTATCGGTGATCTACAACGGCACATCCAGGATATGGAAGACACATCTCGAGCCTACCTCTCCCATTGGCTGGATATGAAAAATTCCTGCGCAGGAGTACACGATCAGACTGCTGTGGCCGCCTGCTCCGACATAAGTTGAAGCGCCTGCAGGAAAATCACAAGCTGGATCTCAATCAGATGATCTCCTTGGACAGTGAGTTCGCGGCTATCGACGACGATGCTCTTGGATCCTTGCTGGCAATTTCCATTCCAACCCAAGCCAAGAGGAACAATAGCACTAAGCATAAGAGCCCGCCAGAAGAAAATCCAGCTTCCGACATGGTCGCTATGATGTTTGCAGGCAGAGGTGATGGCGGACAGCGCGGCCGAGGCCGGGGGGCTGGTCATGGGCACTAGCGCGGTAGTGAAACTATCCAGATAGCGCCTCGTGTTCCCCAAACATACGAGGAGTACTGACATGCCGTGCCTTGTACATCTTGACGCCAATGGCAAAGCCACTCACACCAACCGCCATTGTAAGTTCGTCAAGGACCTCAAGGAAGACCCGGAGTCTGGCTACAAGCAAAGCCGGAAGAACCGACCGCAAGGCAAGGGCAAAGGGAAGAAGAAGGAAGAGGAATCCAAGGATTCAAGTCACATGGACGAGGACATTGACCCCAAGCATGCTGACAAGTGCGATGGCAAAGGCATGAACCCCTTCGAGAAGAAGGCCCCCATATACCACACTTTCTTTGGCACCCCAATTGTCCGGGCACAAAAGACCTCTCTGAGGATACTGATGGCAACCCTACCCCCTGTTCCCCAGTTCCTGCGCTGGTCGGAATTTCCAATTACATGGGAAAGGAAGGATCATCTCGACCTTTTTCCAATAGAGATCCAGTATGACATCGTCATTAACCCCCTGATTGACGGTTGCGAGTTCACCAAGTGCATGGTGGATAGTGGAAGAAGCATCAACATCATGTACCTGGATACACTGCACAAGATGAAATTGACAGAGGCCAACCTAAGGCAGACCAAAACCATGTTTCAAGGCGTAGTTCCTGGGCTGGAAGCTCGGTCCCTTGGGTGCATCACCCTTCCGATCGCTTTTGGTGATGTTAACAATTACCGCCAAGAATGCATGACATTTGAAGTGGTCCCCTTCAAGAGCGTGTACAAGTCATATTCGGATGAGACATCTTAGACTCCTTCATGGCCAAACCATGCTTCGTCTACAACAAACTCAAGATACCTGGACCAAACAGTGTCATCACCGTATCCGGAAGCTTTTCAAAGGCAATGGACTATGAGATTGGAGAATCAACCTTTCCAGAAGCTCTCCTCTACAACAAAGAATTCAAGGAGATCCAGAGCAAGGTCGACGCCTTGGAGATGCCGACATCGAAGAAGCATATTTCTGACTCTAATCCTGCCTTCAAGAACGCTATCGAAACCAAGCCGGTAGAACTTGTGGTAGGCGATGACCCCAAGATCACGGCCATTGGGACGAACCTGTATCCCAAATAGGAATGTGCGCTCGTCGAGTTCCTCTGTGAGAATACTGACATCTTTGCCTGACAACCTGCCAACATGAAAGGTGTACCTAGGGAACTTGCCGAGCATAGCTTGAAAATTGATCCAAAATGTAAACCGGTGAACAGCCTCTACGACGCTTCGGGGACGAGAAGATACGCGCCATAGGCAAGGAGATAGCTAGGTTACTTAAGGATAGTTTTATCCAAGAAGTCCTTCACACTTAATGGGTGGCCAATCCTGTACTTGTGCCCAAAAAGGGAACCAAAGAATTAAGAATGTGCGTTGATTATACCGGCTTGAACAAAGCGTGTCTGAAGGATCCATTTGCTTTGCCTCGCATTGACCATGTCATTAACTCGACGGTTGGCTCGAAACTTCTATGTTTTTTATATGCATACTTAGGATACCACCAGATCAAGATGAGGAAGTCAGACCAGTTGGCCACTTTGTTCACCACACCTTATGGCATGTTTTGCTATGTCACGATGCCCTTTGGGCTTAAAACACAGGTGCTATGTACCAGCGGACCATGCAACATTGCCTACACGACCAAATTGGTCGGAACGTTCATGCCAACATGGACGATATCAAGGTGATGTCTAAAAAGTAAAATGACTTAATCTCCGATTTAAAGCAAACCTTTGATATATAATATCCAGAAATACAACATGATGCTTAACCCTAAGAGGTGTGTCTTCGGGGTTCTAGTCGGCAAATTGTTGGGCTTCATCGATTCCTAGCATGGAATCAAGGTCAACCTAGAGAAGATCATGGCCATCCTCAACATTAATCGTCTGACATGCCTAAAGGACATTCAACGGCTCACAGGTTGCATCGCAGCAGTAAGCCGGTTCGTCAGCCGACTTGAAGAAAAGGCTCTGCCGCTATACAAATTGCCGAAGAAGGCGGACAAATTCGTATGGATAGACAAGGAGGACGTTGTGCTTAAGGAGCTAAAGAGGATACTCTCTTCTGCCCCTGTACTTGTAACACCTGAGCCCATGGAGCCTATGTTGATCTACATGGCGACCACCGACCGGTTTATCAGATCGTCGTCATGGTGGAGCGGAAGGAACCAACGCATGAGTATGGATTACAGTGACCAGTTTACTATGTAAGAGAGGTCTTGGCAGAGTCCAAGAAACGTTACCCACACTACTAGTAGCTAGCTTATGGAGTGTTCCTTGCTTTTCGGAAGCTAAGGAACTACTTCTAGGAGCACCCTATCACACTAGTGAGCAAGGCTCCACTGTCCGACATCATTAACAACAGCGATGCTACAGGAAGGGTCGTGAAGTGGGGCATCGAGCTTGCCGCCTTCGAGATCACCTATAAGAGACGCGACGCTATCAAATCTTAGGCGTTGGCGGATTTTATTGTAGATTGGACGGAGATGTCGGATGACACTCCTGTACCAGAACCAGAGTATTGGGTGATGCACTTTGACGGATCAAATCTTCTCAATGGCTCAGGGGCTGGTGTACTGCTACAGTCACCAACATGAGAAAAACTGCACTATGTCCTGCAAATTCACTTTGAGGCTACAAAAAACATGGCGGAATACGAAGCACTCATTCACAGACTTTGCGTAGCGAAGGATATTGGCATCAAGCGCATAGTTTGTTGTGGAGATTCCAACTTGGTTGCCCAGCAGGTGGCTGGCACCTGGAACGCGCAGAACCCTATGATGGCGGCAAGATTTTTAACTTGCGGCCCAAAAGTTGAAGCGCCAACAAAACACGGGGTCCGACTTCGTCGGTATTGGATCCCGATACCCGGAGTTGGCGTGCCAAATTCTCAGAGGGTCTTTTTAGGCACAAATTCAAAAAACCGTTTGAACACGAGAAAACTCGCTAACGCTCGTCAAATTGGGCCCTTCCTGTTACTTTTGACCGTTAAGTCACTGCCAACCTGTCTGCCATGTAGACTTGTAGCACTGTCGCCCTCGTGTTCAAACGTTCTTTTTGACGCGGCCTTCTTCTTCCCCAAAGGGGCGATCTGTGGTCGCCGCCATGGCGTGGAGCTGGGAGGGAATTCCTTCAGCTGTGAGATCCGACACCCGACTGAACCTGATCGGTCTTGCCCTCCTCCTCCCAAACCGGAGCTCGAACGATGGCACGGAAGCACCCATGGCACACCACCGGGACGAGATTTTGGTCCCATTTTCCTCCTCCATAATCCGAGCTTGTCGTCGCCATGGTCGCACTCGCACCAGCCAGGGCACCTTACTCTCCGAACCCTAAGGCCACATCTACTCTGTTCGTCACAATGCCAACAAGGTGAAATTCCATCCAGCTTTCTTTTTGTGATTGTGGTAGAAAACATTTACCGATATGTTGTTTAATAGACTTTCATTTGAAATTAGTAGCTCCATGATGAAGAAAAAGAGAGAACCTAAATGGAACAACAATGAATACCATAGTTTGTACTTTGCATTGCATCAACAAGGGCTCGTTGATGAAGCATGTTACCAAGAGAGTGGAGTTCATCAGCCATTGCCAAAAAATATGGGAACAAATCCATGAGCGATTGAATGCAAATACACGAACAGAAGCTAGATCCATGTCATCAATCATCAATAGGTGGCACATTCTAGTGATGCGTTCAAATACGTACACATTCATAACAATAACACTGTCGGCAGTGTTGCTAGCTATTTGTATGAGCTATTCATTTTATATGATCGTGGCACCTTACTTTCCTGGATAGTAAACTTGAAACTGCAATTAACTTGAAATGGTTATTATCCCGAGCAAAATGTCTGGTATACACATGACCCTTGTATGTTATATGCTGCAATTCTTCTGTTGTGGGCAGGCAAAAAAAAGCTGGGCTTCACTGAATATTACGCAGTTAGGCATAACTTAGTCTTACACACATAGTCTTAACATGTTCTTACACAAATAAGCAAAGCAGTCTTACACAAATAAGCGTAACTAAGTCTTGAGCAAAGAAGCATTTACTTCGTAGAACTAGGGAGAAACTAAAGATAAAGATAAATGGTTCATCTGATATGGCAGTTGAGCACTAGGTCTCTAGAGCTGGTGGCATCATTGGAACGAACTAGAATGCTGTATTTGGCTGTCTCTCATTCTCTATCAAATTGTACGACTCCACTAATGAGCCAATTGTAGGCCCCCTCCCCCCGACGTGGATTCGGCTCCATGTCGGATCTGGAGTATCAATATAATAGACGCGTGAGTGCGCAGCAAACACACAATCTGCTATCAACACTGGAAGTGCTGGCACCTCGGCAACAACACCAGAATGATTTCCCTAGACTCCAGCAGCAGCCTCAGCAAGTATTCCGTCAGCTTCACCAGCAGCAGCATCAGCATGTATTTCATCAGCTTCACCAGGAGCAGCATTAGCAAGTATTTCGTCAACTTCACCAGGAACAGCAGCAGCTAGTTCTTCGTTAGCTCCACCACCAGCAGCAGCATCGTCAGGAGCCGGGGTTACCTGAGCAATTATAGGTTCAACATCTTCAGGGGATCCGACAAAGAAAGGGTAGTTGATCCCAAGAAATAGAGATTTTACCTTCATATTGTCAACTCTGCTTTAGACCTGTTCTACTGGGTCTTTTGATGGACATGCAGATCTCGAGAAAACGTGACACCGCAGCGATGGGTATGAAGAAAGTTGTGTCCCCATATGTTCTATTGTATCACCAAAGCTGTTTAGTGTTCCCCTAATATGAATCCACATGAGTTTAGTATCCTTTTTGACATTGCCTCTGAGAGGTGCAAGGAACCAGTGTCGTGATACAAGATCAGCATCTACTACTGCATCTTCGATCACCGAAGCTGGAATGACGCGTGGGGCTGCGTGTGTACCTGCGTGTTACCTTCAGTCAGTAAGCAGAATTTTGAATGGGATTTACATGCTATATGACACCATGACTCACCCCAGGTGAACGGCTCTCAAACATGCACGTCTCCTCTAGGTTCACTGACCACGTAAATGCGTTGAGGTGTGTCGTCATACCAACTGGAGGTGAAGATGGTGTCGACATACTTCTCTGGCTGTAGATGGTCGTCGTGCAAGACTGTCCATTCGTTGTCATATGGGCATCTAATGAGTGTGATTGCCTTGTCGAACACCACTAAGAGGTCATAGTGCCAAGTCATCCACACCAGGTGAGGCTTCTGTGGGAGCTGTACCTTCAGGAGCTCAAGTTCTGCCATGTTGAACCTGTAAGAGAATTCAGATTTTGGCGGCGGCCACCCGTGGTTGAATGCATTAATGCCAACACCCACTAAAGATGGCAGTGTAAGTCTCAACGATCTGTAGACATTTTTAGAGTCCAAGCACTCCCGTCCTAGGATAAAAGGACCAGCCACTCACCGTTTTCACCCACCTAGTTCTGCTCATCATCCATTTCCGTCTCCTCTGTCTCCTTGATATTCACCACTACTGATTGCGACCACTTATCCAGCAACATCAGTTTTGCATGAACATTCTGCAAATTTTGTAGTCAGTTGGTAGAATCACCTAGCATAGATTCCATTGCAAATACAATTTGACACCTAGGATCTTAGATTAAAGTATTATATACGACTGTCTCCTTAGATCTCGCCAAAATTGTGCCTGTGTCACTATGAAAATACCCAATATATCAAGTAGGACCAGAGCTTCCCCCGAACAAACTCCCGACGGTGATCATAAATAACTAGGGACATAATAGTCTTAAATCATCTAGTTTGTTTATTTTTCTAGAAAACAGAATATCACCTAGCATGCATTCCATTGCAAATCCAAATTCACTCCTCAGCTATCACCTAAATTAAGACTGTATCACTACGAAAATACCAGAATATCAAGTAAGAGCAGAGCTTCCTCTGTATAGAATAGTCTTAAATGGTTCAATTTGTTCAAACAACGCATGCACACAACACGTTCGAAAGAAGGAACATAGGATTCCGACGAAAGTTCAGCACATATGAATCAACGATATGACTGAATCAATAAGCAAGATACTGGAACTTACATGGCCATCGCAGTCATTTGGCCATACGCTGGTATCGGGGTGAAGAAGTCCTGGCGTGCCAAATGGTTGTTCGTCCATTTCCCGGATCAGCGGGTGGGAGCCAGGGATGCAGCGACCGACGCGACTGGCGGAGATGATGTCCAACTCCTTGGCGACCCTGTACATGTTCGCAACACTGAGGTTCGGCCATCCCTAATCCTCGTGGTGGAGGTCGCCATGGCCAGACGCAACGTCGTTGTCATCTGCCTTACGCTTCATCCTGTTGCTAGCCCAATGTTTACCCACTGTTTACCCATAGCGGCAAATGTAGGCTGGAATCAGGCAGATTAATGGAGGCGGTGTGTTCCGGACGCGGATGGATTCCCGAGGGGATGGAATCAGGGAGGGAAGCAGTTGTTCGAGTAGGGAGTGAGGAACCGCTGCTGCAGGTCTCGTCCGCATGGAATACAAGGAGGGGGAGGGGGCATAATTAGTGAGGGTGGGCACGGGGACCGTCTAAAGGGGCACAAAAATTAATCGTGAGGGGAAATGTATGGTCCCACCTATCAGCGAGGGAAGGTCGACACACGCAAACATGAGTATGTTTGACTTGGGTCGTGCATGGCGACCTCGATTCAACAATATTCAAGTGGCGCAGAACCAATTTCATGCAGCGCTAGAGTCGCCAGGTAAAGAGCATCACTAGCAATGCAACTACCACATGGATATACGGAATGATGCACCAGTGTGACAGAAGATACATCACCACATCCATTGGAGTGTACGTGTGGTCGTGTGGATCATTGTGGTTTGTTAAATAACATATGAAATGACTCTAGGGACTCCATGTGTCAAACCATGTCCAGAAATCCCCAAAAAGCCCCTAGAATGCAACCGCCACATGGAATGATGCACCAGTGTGACGTGAGTTGCATCCCCACATCAGCTTGAGTGTGTGGTCATGTGGATCATTGTGGTTTGGTAAATAACACATGATACGACTCTAGGGACACCATGTATCAAACCATGGCCAGAAATCCTTAGGAAGTCCATGGAATGCAGCTGCCACATGGAATGATGCACTAGTGTGGTAGAAGTTGCATCACCACATCCACTTGAGTGTGTGTGGTCATGTGGATCATTGTGGTTTGGTAAAAAACACATGCAATGAATCTATGGACTCCATGTGTCAAACCATGGTCATAAATCCCTAGAAAGACACTCGAATGTACCTGCTTCATGGAATGATGCACCGATGTGACATAAGTTGCATCGCCACATCCATTGTAGTGTGTGTGGTCGTAACCATATGCAAATGACTCTGGGGACTCCATGTGTCAAACCATGGTCATAAATCCCTAGAAAGCCACTGGGATGCAGCTACCACATGGAATGATACACTAGTGGGACATAAGTTGCATCACCACATCCACTTGAGTGCGTGTGGTCATGTGGATCATTGTGGTTTCGTAAAGCATCTAAAAATTATAGTTGATCTTCTGTGATCCCAATGTGATGTAAAACCACACAAGCATTTAACTAGAAGGTTTCAAATTATAGTTTTGGTACTTGCTTCACAAATGAAAGCCCTTTTTAAGTTTGAGGGTGAAAATTTTGAAATTTTCAAACTAAAATGTCTAGATACAATGCTACCATCATTAGGAATGTGGTGATCCCCCTTGTGCCAAATTTGAGTCCATTTGAAGAAAGCTAGATGAAAACATGGTACACAAGTTGCTCTTTCAAGTAGTTAGACATGATCGTTGACCTAACTACCCCCACATTTCAGACTAGACTGCTAGGGGATATTTTTTCCAAAGTTTGTCATTTATATTCAATGTATTTGCCACACAATGAACAAATTTGAAGGTTTCCAAGAGAATTTCTCAATTTATTATGAAATTTACAAGGTTTGGTCAACCCAGGCTTGACCATTAGAGAGATTGTGAAAGCATCTAAAAAGTACAACTGATGTTCTGTGGTCCCAATGTGATGTACAACCACACAAGCAACTAGAAGGTTACAAATTTTAGTTTTGTTACTTGCTTGACAAATGAAAGCATGTTTTTGAGTTTTGAGGGTGAGTTTTTTCAAAATTTGAAACCATAATGGCTAGATAGAATGCTAGCATCATTAGGGACATGGTGATACACCCTTGTGCCAAATTTGAGTCCATTTGAAGAAATGTAGATGAAAAAATGGTACACATGTGGCTCTATCGAGTAGTTGGACATGCTCGTTGACCTAACTACCCCACATTTGATAGTAGACTGCCAGGGGGCATTTTTTCCATGTTTGTCATTTTTATCACAAAGTATTTGCCACACAATGACCAAATTTCAAGGTTTCATAAGAATTTGAGAATTTCTAATTTTATATGAAATTTACAATGTTTGGTCAAACTAGGGTCCAAATGTGATGTAAGACCACACAAGCATGCATCTAGAAGGATTCAAGTTGTAGTGTTTGCACTTTCTTCACAAATTAAATCCTTATTTTGAGTTTGAGGGTGAAATTTTTAAAATTTTCAAAACAACATGGCAAGAGAGAATGCATGCTATCATCATTACATATCGTGGCGCAAACACAGGTATATAATTACACAATAAGTCACGATAATTCCCATACATATTAAATATGGTTCGTACACTAATAATTCCACAGGACCAACAGAAGTTCTTGACAAGCTACCAGACATATACAGAAACATAACTGAAAGAAGTAAAATTTAATTCACTCCTCATCAGACCACTTGATGCGCTTGCCATCTTTCCTAGGAGACCAACGACCATCATTCCATCTGTCGCTTGTGTTATTGGCTACCCACCGCTG
>CM042691.1:84793844-84808844 GCA_023614405.1 Avena insularis | reverse complement strand
TCAGGCCAAGCGTCTTAATACATATGCAAAAAAATTCATTATTGGCCCACCATTGATTAGAAGATTTCGCTTGTATGAATCGCTATTGGTTTGATACGAATAATGGCAATCGTTTCAGTATGTTAAGGATACAATACAGATGTATCCACAATTCATTTAGAGTTACTTAATAGCCTATTTCTTATACCATATCTCTATCCCGTGAAATTATCGAGCCGAAAGATGGATGCATATGCTGTGTTTCATTTTGCTAAATGATATCAATTAAATGGTGTATCAATTCCATAAATATGATATATCAATAAAAATTAGTAAATTTTTCTAATATTTTAGATAGAGGAAACATCTAAAATATTAGAAAGAATGTACTCTTCTATTCAAATCCAATTTTCATTTATAAAATCAATCAAAAAACCACTAGTAGATGAAAAAATGCAAATTATTGTGTGTACGAGATTAGAATAACTTCAAAATAACTGACATAATTTTTTATTTTTCCTGATCAGAAAAATATATGAAAAAGAAAGGAGGTAGAAAAATTTTGGGATTTATGGTTAAAGAAGAAAAAGAAGAAAACAGAGGTTCTGTTGAATTTCAAGTATTTAGTTTCACCAATAAGATACGGAGACTTGCTTCACATTTGGAATTACACAAAAAAGATTTTTCATCCGAAAGAGGTCTACGAATACTTTTGGGAAAACGTCGACGTTTGCTAGCTTATTTGGCAAAGAAAAATAGAGTACGTTATAAGAAATTAATCAGTCAGTTGAATATTCGGGAGCAGTAATTTAATCGTTCGAATTTTTTTATTTTTTTATTAGTAGTCTTATAGTAGTCTTAGATTTTGCATTTTGATGAGCCTCGTTTTGAGGAATTCATGGAATAATCCATTTTCATGGAATAATGAATTAAGGAAGAAAGGATATGAGTCTACCGCTTACAAGAAAAGATCTCATGATAGTCAATATGGGCCCTCAACACCCATCAATGCATGGTGTTCTTCGACTGATCGTTACTCTTGATGGTGAAGATGTTATTGATTGTGAACCCATATTAGGCTATTTACACAGAGGAATGGAAAAAATCGCGGAAAACCGAACTATTAAGAGATGAGGGAAATAGAGAGATGGTAGAAGGGGATAGGAAAGGGGAAGATATTTGTAAATTCCTTAAGTTAAGAAAGAAAAAAGAATAAAAATACGGATACATAACATAAAAAAAAGAATAAATAAGACGAAATTCGTCCTCCTCCTACATATTTAATTTCTTCTCCTATACAAAAACTAACAAGACCCACCCCATTGGTAATTCCATCAATGACACCTTTATCAAAAAATTCCGTTAGTTCGGTTAATGCTCTTATACCGAAGGTAAAGACCCTAGTATAGAAAATATCTATATAACCGCGATTATATGACCAACTGTATATATTTTTTTTTATTTTATCAAAAAAGTACGAAAAAGGACTTTCCTTGTAAAAGGAATTTTGTAAATCCAAATTCTGAAAAAAAGAATAAGAGGATCCATAGAAAATATATGCAATGAATAAACCGAAGATAGCTAAACTTACAGAATAAATTGCATTAGTAAAAAATTCATATGAATTTATGGAAGAATTAGAACTTTCCTGGGTAAAGTTTATTGAGGGAGTTAACCACTTTGATAATATGGTTAACCCCCCTATTCCATTATCCGTCGCTCCATTATCAAAAGAGATTCCTATGAATCCAATGAACAAAGTAAAAAGCAGTAATATAAGAAGAGGAAATAACATAGTATTTTCCGTTTCATGCGGATAGGCAAAAGTTTTTTTAGCCCCAAAGGACGTACTAAAGGATCCTATCCTATTTGTTGTATTACCTTGAATTTTTGGTATATTTTGTAAAAAAAAAGAAACTCCATTCTTTGTTGTTGATAAAATGAAACCCCTATTCACTCCTTTGGGTATCCTTTTTCCCCACAAGGATATTGAATACAAGGGACCCTCTTTAGTGCTACTATAATTTTGAAAATGAACGCGCAAATACCCATCAAATGTAAGTAAATATATCCGAAACATATAAAAGGCAGTTAATCCTGCAGTAAAGGAAGCTATTATTCCAAAAAAGGGCGAATATAACCAACTATTACTAAGGATCTCATCTTTGGACCAAAAGCAAGCAAGAGGCGGAATACCACAAAGAGAAAGTGTACCCAATAAAAAAGCGGATCTTGTAATTGGAATATATTTTCTTAAACCGCCCATAAGAACCATATTCTGACTTTTATCTGGTGAATATCCAACAAGAGGTTCCATTGAATGAATAATTGATCCGGATCCCAAGAACAATAAAGCTTTTGAATAAGCATGAGTGATCAAATGAAATAAAGCAGCTTGATAAGAACCTATACCTAAAGCTAACATCATATAACCCAATTGAGACATTGTAGAATAGGCTAAGCTTCTTATAATATCTCTCTGAGCAAGAGCTAAAGTAGCTCCTAAGAAGAGTGTTATTGTACCTACTAAAGAAATTAAACTCATTATCAAAGGTATAGATATGAAAAGAGGAAGAAGTCGAGCTAGAAAAATACCCGCAGCAACCATAGTTGCTGCGTGTATAAGAGCTGAAATGGGAGTGGGTCCTTCCATAGCATCGGGTAACCATACGTGAAGAGGGAATTGTGCGGATTTCGCAACTGCACCAAGGAATAATAAAAAAGCACACAAAGTAGTAAGTAAAGAATTAATTCCATTATTAGGAATCCAGTTATTAGCTATTTTGAACAAATCCCTAAACTCTAAACTACCTGTTATCCAAAAAAAACCTAAAATTCCTAATAATAGACCAAAATCCCCTACACGATTAGTTACAAAAGCTTTTTGACAAGCACTCGCTGCGATTGGTCGTAAACCAATAACCTATCAATAAATAGGAACACATTCCTACGAGTTCCCAAAAAAAATAAATTTGTATCAAATTGGAGCTAGTAACCAATCCTAGCATGGAAGTATTGAAAAAACTTATATAAACAAAAAATCTCAAATACCCTTCATCGTGAGACATATAACCGTCACTATAAATAAGAACCAGGATTCCTACAGTAGTAATTAGTATTAACATAATAGAAGTAAGCGGGTCAATCAAGTATCCAAATTCTAAAGAAAAATCATTATTGACGGTCCAAGACCATAGATATTGATAGATAGAACTTCCATTTATTTGTTGAATAGACAGTTGAACTGAGAATACCATAGCTATACTTAAGAGTAAAACACTAGGAAAAGCCCATATGCGACGAAGATTTTTTGTTGCTGTCGGAATAAAAAAAAGGCCAAATCCCATTGACATAATAACTGGAAGTGGGAGAAGAGGGATTACCCATGCATATTGATATATATGTTCCATAAGAAAAGAAGTTGCAATTTTTACTTGAAATTTTTACTTGAATTTTTCTATAAAATAAAAGGGTTTCCGATTCACCAAATCAATTCTTATCTCTTTCTGAAGGAATAAATAAAAAGAATAAGAAAAAATACTGGAATTCTTAATTTTTTTCAAAAATTTATTTCATTGAGATAATCTAAAATTCAAAATGGGTTTAATTGGTTAAATTCAAAAAGTTAATCAAAAAAATTCGTTACCTAATTATTACCTAAATAAGGATATTTAGTAAAATAAAAAAAAGGTTGAATCCTTTTACTTTCTATTCATTTTTAGATTTCTTTAAAACAAAGATGAAGCAGCTCTCTTGTTTCGTAACTGATTGATTGAATTCCAATGAAAAGAAAACCCATGTTTATAAAATTATAATAGAGTTCTTACTTCATATTGAACTCAAATCATAATTACTATAATTACCTAAGTTTAAGAATGTCTTGTTTAAGAGACTCCGTATTTTTGTTTTGATGGGTATTCCATAATGGAATACCATTCTGAACTTAATTAACTATTTGGATTCCCTTCTTTTATCCACCCATCTTATATAGGGGATAGGCTTCCATACCGTATATCTATATATGGAGTATACTTGATATATAAATATCTATAAATAGATTTAAAGGGGAAACCTTTCCATATATTCTATATTATTAAAACAAAGTATAAAATATATACGGAAAAAAATTCAGAATGTCAGTATCTTTCAGTATCTAAGTATAAATACTAAGAAAAAGAGGACAGAAGGATTGATTTGCCACAATAGAGGGCTGTCACAGACAACTAGAAAAAATAATTTCCTTTTGAATGGCTGTTCCAAAAAACGTATTTCATTGTCAAAAAAGCGTATTCGTAAAAATATTTGGAAGAAAAAAACTTATTTTTCCATAGTACACTCTTACTCTTTAGCAAAATCAAGATCATTTTCCAGCGGGAATGAACATCCAAAACCAAAGGGTTTTTTGGGGCAACAACAACAAACAAATAATAAGTAATACGGTTTTGGAATAATCTGAATTGACCTATCAAAAAATTATTTAAATTACTTAAATATGAATAATTTCGATTAATTAATTAATGTACTTTTATGTGTTGAATTACTCAGTACAATATTGTTAGAACAAACTCCTCTGATATATAGAATAAAAGTTTTGGTATACTGTGTGCTAAGTATTCTTTCCCTATCAATGATCCATTAATTTTTCATAATAGAATTCTCATAATAAAATATGAGAATTCTATTATGAAAAGTGGAGTATTCTTGCAATAGTACTTATGGCTTCCATTTTCTCCAAAATCGTTGGTTTAATGTTAGTAAAGTAAATCCTATTAATATTAATAGGAGCATAAAGTTTGATTCTATAAATTTTTCCTTTTATTGAAAGAATTCTCAAAATTTAAGGGAGAAACTAATTAGAAAAAAAGGAGTTCCAACTCTTTCAAGCAGTCTTTCTATTCTATTAGGCACAGCAAGAGTTTATTGTAAAAAAAATTGCAATGATACTACCAAACGAAGTCTATTTTAATGAAGACTCTAATGTTCCTAAATTTTATAGACTTTCCCAATCTCGACGATTCGCGAGATAATAGCTATTATTCATTTAAGTTACCTATTATTTGAAGTTAGCCGCCATGGTGAAATTGGTAGACACGCTGCTCTTAGGAAGCAGTGCTCAAGCATCTCGGTTCGAATCAGAGTGGCGGCATTCTCGAAAAAGAATACAATAGATTAGAAAATGGATTCAATTCGAAATTTACAATTTTGTAATGGGACCTTCCCCTTATGCTATTTGCAACTTTAGAACATATACTAACTCATATCTCTTTCTCAACCATTTCTATTGTGATTACGATTCATTTGATAACCTTATTAGTTCGTGAACTTGGGGGATTACGTGATTCGTCAGAAAAAGGAATGATAGTTACTTTTTTCTCTATAACAGGATTCCTAGTTTCTCGTTGGGCTTCTTCGGGACATTTTCCATTAAGTAATTTATATGAGTCATTGATCTTCCTTTCATGGGCTCTGTATATTCTTCATACCATTCCTAAGATACAGAACTCTAAAAATGATTTAAGCACAATAACTACGCCAAGTACTATTTTAACGCAAGGCTTTGCCACATCGGGTCTTTTAACTGAAATGCATCAATCCACAATACTAGTACCTGCTCTACAATCTCAGTGGTTAATGATGCATGTCAGTATGATGTTACTAAGCTATGCAACTCTTTTGTGCGGATCCTTATTATCTGCCGCTATTCTAATCATTAGATTTCGAAAGAATTTCCATTTCTTTTCTAAACTCATAAAAAATGTTTTATTTAAAACATTTTTCTTTAGTGATTTTAATGCAAAAAGAAGTGCTTTAAAAAGCACCTCTGTTCCTTCATTTCCAAATTATTACAAATATCAATTAACGGAGCGTTTGGATTCTTGGAGTTATCGTGTCATTAGTCTAGGATTTACCCTTTTAACCATAGGTATTCTTTGTGGAGCAGTATGGGCTAATGAGGCGTGGGGATCCTATTGGAATTGGGATCCTAAGGAAACTTGGGCATTTATTACTTGGACCATATTTGCAATTTATTTACATAGTAGAACAAATCCAAATTGGAAGGGTACGAATTCGGCACTTGTAGCTTCGATAGGATTTCTTATAATTTGGATCTGCTATTTTGGTATCAATCTATTAGGAATAGGTTTGCATAGTTATGGTTCGTTTACATTAACACCTAAATGATTACATAAACTGAAACCTTCATGAAATGCACGTTTTTACTTTTTTGTTTTATTTGAGAACCCTTGGAGAGGGCGTTCAAAGGGTTCTCAAATAAAACAAAAAAGATCTAATTAGACTTTTTACTTTTTTCTGCATTAATAGTAATAGAGCGGACTAATTAAAAAAACCTATTTAGGATAATAATTGGATAAGAGAGCCTCTACCCTGTCAACGGATAGGGAGAGAACTAAATCTGGATAAATACCAATACCTATTACTGGTAAAAAGATACAGATTAAAATAAAGAGTTCCAGTGGTCCAGAATCCACAAAATTTGCGTTTGGAACATTAAATAGCTTGTATCCATAGAACATCTGGCGTAACATAGATAATAAATAAATAGTGTTTAATATGATTCCTATTGCCATTACAAAAGTAATTAGCATTTTGGCAATAACAGAAATTTTGGACTAGTAATTAGTCCAAAAAAGACTACTAATTCTGCGACAAAACCACTCATTCCTGGTAAGGCAAGAGAAGCCATTGAAAAGCTACTAAACATAGTAAAAATTTTCGGCATTGGGATAGATATTCCCCCAAGTTCTTCGAGATAAACAAGACGCATTCTATCAGAAGCCGTTCCTGCCAAGAAAAAAAGTGTAGCACCAATAAATCCATGGGATAATATTTGTAAAATAGCTCCATTGAGTCCAATGTTGGTTATGGAACCAATTCCTATAATTATGAAACCCATATGAGATACGGAGGAATAGGCTATTCTTTTTTTGAAATTTCGTTGACCAAGAGAAGTTGAAGCTGCATAGATTATCTGGATAGCTCCTATTATTACCAACCAGGGCGAAAATAGATAATGAGCATGAGGTAATAATTCCATGTTGATACGAATCAATCCATATGCTCCCATCTTTAATAAGATTCCCGCTAAAAGCATACATGTACTATAATGAGCTTCCCCATGGGTATCTGGTAACCACGTATGTAGGGGTATAATCGGCAATTTGACAGCATAAGCAATAAGGAAGCCAAAATATAAAAGTATTTCCAAGGTTGCTGGGTATGATTGATTAATTAATCTTTCCAAATCTAATCCTGGTTCATTGGAACCATATAAGCCCATACCCAGAACTCCTATTAATAAAAAATTGTAACCGCCTGAAGTATACAAAATAAATTTTGTAGCTTAATATAAACGCCTCTTTCCCCCCCACATGGATAAAAGTAAGTAAACAGGAATTAATTCTAACTCCCACATGATAAAAAAAAGTAAAAGATCTCGCGAAGAAAATAATCCTATTTGACCACTATACATTGCGTGCTTCTGGTATTAGAATAATCGCGAATTCCGGTAACTGGCCAAGCTGCTAAAGTAGCTAAAGTAGTTATAAATCCTGTCAATAAAATAGATCCTACTGAAAGTCCATCGATTCCCAATCTCCAGTGAAAATCGAGGATATCTATCCATTTATAATCCTCCTTTAGTTGGATTAAGGGATCCTCCAGTTGGAAATGATAACAGAATGCATAAGTCATTAGAAGGAATTCTAATAAACAAATGGATATAGTATACCACCTAATGATTTTGTTTCCTATGGGGTAAAAAGAAAATTAATAAACCTGCAAATATCGGCAAAACAACAAGTATTGTTAACCAAGGAAAATAACTCATGATAAAGTGATAAAGACAAGATACGTTTTGATTCAGAAAAGCCTGTGCTCGATTATTTCAAGCACAGGCTTCTTCGGTAAAGAGGAATCAGACGATTCGAATGAAGTTTTTGTAACGTATCAATAAGATAGAGCCATACTACGGGTTGTTTCAGGTCCTAAATAAACACGGACACTTAAAAAATCTGTCGGGCAGGCGGATTCGCATCTTTACAACCCACACAATCTTCAGTTCTCGGCGCGGAAGCAATTTGCTTGGCTTTACATCCATCCCAAGGTATCATTTCTAATACATCTGTTGGACAAGCTCGTACACATTGAGTGCATCCTATACATGTATCGTAAATTTTACGGAATGTGACATTGGATCTATAAATTTTTCTTTTCAACATAAAATTTTTCGATCTGGTAAAATGAAATTAGTACTATCATGAGTCATATGTATTGTAGACACCAGACGAAGTAATGGTTTATCTGAAACCTCAAAAAATATATATATATTTTTTTAATACGTTTGTTAGAAAGCGTGAAAAAACCACAGAGACTTTAATTTTGACTTCAATAATCAGAATTATATGAATTGTAGATACAATTGAATTAGCCAATAAATTGGCTATCGTCTTTTCAATATAAATTATTGCAATATTAAAATTGCAATATCAATGAATTACAAAAATTCATTTAAGTGAAAAAGAATACTATGCAATAACCTATTAAAAAAAAATGTATATTCTCAAATAATACTAAGAAAATAGTATTGATTTCCATTCATCTTAATATTCAATATTATTATATATGCGCCTTTGTTTATAGGATTGTATATCTAATTATTCAATAAATTAGATTGATTGACACGAGTTGATTTCCTATTACGATGGATGGAAGAAAGAATGGATAGTCCAATAGCGGCCTCAGCAGCCGCAAGGGCTATCACAAAATTGCAAACATGTCTCCTTTTAATTGGCGACTGTCAAATAGATCAGAAAATGTTACGAGATTTAGATTAATTGAATTCAGTATAAGTTCAAGACATATTAGAGCTCTAACCATGTTTCGGCTTGTGATCAATCCATAGATACCAATCGAAAATAAATAGACACTCAATAAAAGTACATGCTCAAACATCATTAATTAACTCCTTATAAATCTCGATTCATTTCAATATGAGGACAAGAATTGAACAGATTCAATTAATTACAATAGAACAATTACACAACAAAAGAGAAAAGAAAGAAGGTATTTGTTGGCAGTAGATCGGTTTTACTAAATCAAAATTTTGATTCTTTAGTTATTTATTTTAGATTTTAAATTTTAGAATTTTTACTATTTCCAAATTTTCTTATTGCCGAGCCATAGTAATTGCACCTATTAAAGAAACTAGAAGAATTATGGAAATGAGTTCAAACGGAAGATAAAAATCGGTTGCTAAATGAATCCCAATTTGTTGAACATTATTTATGAGACCCTGTTCTACTATTTGGTTTGATCTTGTAGTCCAAAGAATTCCATACCATGACGTATCTGGGATAGTAGTCATTAGTGAAAAAACAATAGTTATACAAACTAGTGAAGTGAACCCATCTCCAATAGTCCAATAATTTTATCTTTAGACCATTCTGAGCCATTTACGAACATTACGGCGAATATGATCAAGACATTTATGGCTCTACATAAATAAGAAGTTGTGCCACAGCAAAAAAGTAGTAATTTAATAAAAATAGAATAAGGATATACAAACAAGAACTAATCCCAGCGAAAAGGCAGAATAAATGGGGTTGTTAAGTAATACTACCCTAGACCCCCTAGTAGAAGAACAAATCCCCCAAATAGCATAAGAATCTCATGTATTGGTCCAGGTAAATCCATTATGGATAAAAAGAAATTAATAGTATAAAATTTTTCATGAACTGACTAAAACTAAAGGATTCAAGAAAGGCAAAAGGGATTAGGATATTTTTTGGGGGTATAAGCTGTATAGTTAGAAATTATATCACGAAAATCTAGTCTGATTTAAAATAATCAAAATTTCCGAATAAGCATGTAGTTATTCGTTTTTCTTTATAGTTAGTAAAGGATTATTCTTTTTTATAACAAAAGAAAAGAAAAAAATACGAATTTAGTAATCAGTAATCGTTCTTGAATTCGAAGATTTATCTTCCTCTATTTTACTTTTAGTAGAATTTCTAATTGTTTGAATTGTGTAATCTTCCATTATGGAGATCGGTAACCGACTTAAAGCAATTTGATTGTAATTCAATTCATGACGATCATAAGTAGAAAGTTCATACTCTTCAGTCATTGATAAACAGCTTGTCGGACAGTACTCAACACAATTGCCACAAAATATACAAACTCCGAAATCAATACTATAATTAAGCAATTGCTTCTTTTTAATATCCTTTTCAAATCTCCAATCCACAAGGGGTAGATCTATCGGACATACGCGAACACATACTTCACAAGCAATACATTTATCAAATTCAAAGTGGATTCGGCCCCGAAAACGCTCCGGTGTAATTGATTTTTCGTAAGGGTAGTGAATCGTTATAGGTAAACGATTTGTGGGATAATGTAGTTATGAAACTTTGACCAATGTACCGTGTAGCACGTATTGTTTGTTGACCATAACTCATGAACCCAGTTACCATAGGGAACATATTCATTCTAAATATCTATGTAAAAGATATGTTTCTTTCTCTTGTTTGAGAGAACCTTTGTGTTGAAAATATTCTTACTGTTATTGTATTATCTTATTTATAGTGAAACAAGTTGGGAAGAGGTTGTTAATAAGAGATTGCCCAGAGAAATAGGTAAAAGAAATTTCCATCCAAGATTTAATAACTGATCCATTCTCATCCTGGGTAAAGTCCATCTTATTGTGATAGAAATGAAGAGAAATAAATAAGCTTTAGTTAATGTAATAAAGATACCTATTGTTATTTCCAAAATTCCAATTGGGTTATTCATTTGGAAAAATCAAAAAGGATATATGGAATAGATAAATTCCACCCACCTAAGTAGAGAACTGTTACAAATAAAGAGGAAACTAATAAATTGAGGTAAGAAACAAGATAAAATAAACCATATTTTATACCGGAATATTCGGTTTGATAACCTGCTACTAATTCTTCCTCTGCTTCTGGTAAATCAAAAGGTAATCTTTCACATTCTGCCAACGAAGAAATTAGAAAACTAGACAACCTATAGGCTGGCGCCAAATATTCCATCCAAAAAAACCATACTTTGACTGTGCTTCAACTATATCAACTGTACTTGAACTGTTAGATAATCATAGTCGATGATAACATCACAGTTCCCACCGCTATTCCAAAACCGTACGTGAAACCTTAGCTTCATACGGCTTCTATGATCAGAAAAAGAGAGGACTGTTTCGTTATTAGTTCTCGGGCGCAGATAGAATTAGGTAAAATAAAATAGATCGAAAAGTCATAAAATAGACCAAAGTTATTCTTTCTGCTAGAATATGAAAATGAGCTTCTGAATTGATCTCATCCTTTATAATATAATAAATTTATTTCTTTCTTCAGTAATAACTTAATCTTGGAATAAAATACTTGTTATAGGAATTAAATTAATAAATGAAAAGATTTGGGTATTAGTTCATAAGGAATTCTCTATGAATAGAGGAAGGAAATAATTCCAATTTTTTGTATTGCACTCCACATCTTTTGTCCTACTCTTCTTTCCCTAGGTAGGGGTATTTAAAATTAAAAAGAAAAAAAGGGGTAAAGGGTTAATTCGTTCTTTATAGCCATTTCCTTAACAAGTGAATGGGAACATACTCTGGATCGGAATACGAAGAAAGTACTACTTGATAATTTCCACTAATTTCAAGTCCTTATTATGATTCCTTATTATGGGGCAAAATCTCTAATATCTTAGATTCCCATTCTTAATCCTTTATGTACTTTAGTGTTCCTAACCCTTCACTAACTTTTGATGGATTCTTCTTATGATTATAAGTTATAGTAATAACTAGGAATATTCTAGTAATGGAATTCCATATCGCGAATCCTTTATTCTTGCCTGCTTCAAGATAGGATGACTAATTAAAAAATATCAATCTTGGGATAAAGAGTTTACACTGCTTATGTTTACTTCAACTTTTTCTTGTACGTAGGAAATGAGATTTTTCTTTTACTACAAATTTATAAGGTGTTTTGTTTCACTCATATAGCTATCTAGTTTAACTTACCAACCCGAATACGGAATAATAAAAGGAAGATAAATAGTTAATGGATTTTATAGGAAAAGACCCTATTTTAACGAATCACACGTAGAGATATTGCTAGCACACAAAAGTTAATGGTATTTCATAACTAATGGATTGAGCAGCAGCTCGTAGACCGCCTGAAAAGAATATTTATTATTTGAGCTATATCCTGCCATAAGAAGACCGATAGGGCAATACTTGAAATGGCAATCCATAAAAACACCAATACTAAGATCAGCTAAAATAAAATGATATCCCAAAGGGATAACTAAAAACTTAATAAATGGATATGACTGCTATAGAGGGTCCAATGCTAAATAAAGGAATATCCCTCGATGGTAGTATATCCTCTTTTAAAAGTAGCTTAGTCCCATCTGCTATAGCTTGAAGCAGTCCCAGGGGGCCCGCATATTCAGGACCAATACGTTGTTGTATCGACGCGGATATTTCTCTTTCTAACCACACAATTACGAGTACCTCTATTGTGATTCCCAAAAGGAGGGTCAAAATGGGTAGAATCGATATGAGTCCATAGACTTCTTTTAATAATTCCGATTTCGAAAAAGAATTTATAGTTTCTACCTCTACCCTATCTATTATCATTTCAACGATCAACTTCTCCCATAATGATATCTATACTACCTAATATCGTCATGATATCAGCCAATTTCATTTTTTTAACTAGTTGAGGAAGAATTTGCAAATTAATAAAACCGGTGGACGAATTTTCCATCTCCAGGGAAAAGGCTATCATCTCCTACTAGATAAATTCCTAATTCACCTTTTGGGGCTTCCACTCGTACATAAAGTTCTTGCTTTGACAATTCAAAATTGGGTGAAGGTTTTTTACCAAGAAATCTATATTCAAAATCATTCCATTCGGAATTCTTTGCTTTCTTAAAGCGTCGGACTTCTAAATTCTCATAAGGGCCTCCAGGAATTTTTTCTACTGCTTGTTGAATTATTTTAATAGATTCCCTCATTTCACTGACTCGTACTAAATAACGAGCTAATGAATCCCTTCTTTTGCCACTGGACTTTCCAATCAAATTGGTTGTAAGACTCATAAGGATCCACTTTACGAAGATCCCATTGTATTCCAGAAGCTCGTAACATAGGTCCCGATAAGCCCCAATTTACTGCTTCTTCTCCCCTAATAAAACCTACTCCTCAACTCGCTCTAAAAAATGGGATTCTGTGTAATAAGTTGTTGATATTCAACAACTCCGCGTAAAAATAATCACAGAAATACCAACATTTATCGATCCATCCATAACGTAGATCCGCGGCTACCCTCCGATGCGAAAGTAATTGTGCATCATTCGCATACCAGTATCTGCTTCAAAAAGATCGTATATTAATTCTCTCTAAAAATATAGAAAAAAGGGGTCTGTGCGCCGAGATCCGCCATAAAAGGCCCAAGCCATAACAAGTGAGAAGCTATACGGCTCAGCTCTAACATAATTACCCTAATATAGCTGGCTCTTTGCGGTATTTGAATATTCTCCAAGAATTCTGGTGCATTTACCGTTATTGCTTCTGTAAACATAGTAGCTAAATAATCCCATCGTGTTACATAAGGTAAGTATTGTATAATAGTTCGGTTTTCCGCGATTTTTTCCATTCCTCTGTGTAAATAGCCTAATATGGGTTCACAATCAATAACATCTTCACCATCAAGAGTAACGATCAGTCGAAGAACACCATGCATTGATGGGTGTTGAGGGCCCATATTGACTATCATGAGATCTTTTCTTGTAAGCGGTAGACTCATATCCTTTCTTCCTTAATTCATTATTCCATGAAAATGGATTATTCCATGAATTCTCAAAACGAGGCTCATCAAAATGCAAAATCTAAGACTACTATAAGACTACTAATAAAAAAGAAAAAATTCGAACGATTAAATTACTGCTCCTGAATATTCTACTGAGTGATTTATTTCTTATAACGTACTATATTTTTCTTTGCCAAATAAGCTAGCAAACGTCGACGTTTTCCCAAAAGTATTCGTAGACCCTTTCGGATGAAAAATCTTTTGTGTAATTCCAAATGTGAAGCAAGTCTCCGTATCTTATTGGTGAAACTAAATACTTGAAATTCAACAGAACCTCTGTTTTCTTCTTGTTCTTCTTTAACCATAAATCCCAAAATTTTTCTACCTCCTTTCTTTTTCATATATTTTTCTGATCAGGAAAAATAAAAAATTATGTCAGTTATTTTGAAGTTATTCTAATCTCGTACACACAAAAATTTGCAATTATTCATCTACTACTGGAATTTGGATTGATTTTATCAATGCAAATTGTATTTGATAGAAGAGTACATTCTTTCTAATATTTTAGATGTTTCTCTATCTAAAATATTAGAAAGAATTTTGCTGGTTTTTTATTGCTATATCCAATTTATGGAATTGATACACCATTTAATTGATATCATTTAGCAAAATGAAACACAGCATATGCATCCATCTTTCGGCTCGATAATTTCACGGGATAGAGATATGGTATAAGAAATAGGCTATTAAGTAACTCTAAATGAATTGTGGATACATCTGTATTGTATACTAAAAATACTGAAACGATTGCCATTATTCGTATCAAACCAATAGCGATTCATACAAGCGAAATCTTCTAATCAATGGTGGGCCAATAATGAATTTTTTTGCATATGTATTAAGACGCTTGGCCTGATTTCGAAATTTGCCAGAGTTTTATATGTTGTTTTCATTGCAAATGACGGGTCTCCTTCCGTAACTTTCCAATTACGAGTACGAGAATTGAAAGACATGAAAATTCTCAATTTCTACGGCGTCTAGGAGATAGATAGAATATAATCAGGAACAAGAAAAACAGAAGAATCTATCTCTATTCACTACCATTCTGCGTCTTCGACTTCTATTACTTTAATGTAATAGCTATATTTTTATATTAGAATAC
>CM042691.1:84768844-84783844 GCA_023614405.1 Avena insularis | reverse complement strand
ATAGAAATAGAAACAAGGATAGCGAGCGGGTTACCTACTCCTAAGGGTCAAAGCAAGCCCTTTAATTCAATTCTTTATTCTTACATTAAAGAATGAATCAAATCTCCCAAGTAGGATTCGAACCTACGACCAGTCGGTTAACAGCCGACCGCTCTACCACTGAGCTACTGAGGAACAGGGGGGGATTCGGCCTCCTAGAGTTCAACTCCCGTTCTCAACCCATGAACAATATGAGTCCGAAGCTTCTTTCGTAACTCCCAGAATTTCTTCGTAGTGGCTCCGTTCCATGCCTCATTTCATAGGGAAGCCCAAAGAAAGTGGCTCTATTTCATTCTATTTCACTTCCTAGCACTTCCTATCATTTAATATCCATCCCTTTGGTCTTATTGACATAAGAGATGTCATTTATAGTCTATCTCTTTCTATATATGGAAAGTCAAGAAATTCTCATCGAAACATCGAGAAATTGTGCATATAGAAAACTCTAAAGAAAGAAAAGGAGACCCATGCCAAGATTTTCAAATCTTTTCTATTTAGTAGTCTAAGTTTCTCGAGGAGGATAATTAATTCGGTCGTTGTGGTCGGACTCTATTATGGATTTCTGACCACATTCTCCATAGGTCCCTCTTAGATCTTCTTTCTCCAATCTTGGATTAGGGAAGAAGGAGATATTCGCGACTACTGGCGGTTTCATTATGGGGCAGCTCATGATCTTCATATCGATCTATTATCCACCTCTGTATCTATTCTTTCTTAGCTAAACGGGTGGAGGATCCACCCAATTTGTTTATATCATGGGCTCGAAAAACGGATCCAAATTTGACTGAAATGCACGATCTTCACAGGTATCACTTTTCACGATACCTAAAAGGTGCAAAAGCCATTTTGAACCATTTCCTATACTATAAGAGAATGGTTTCCATTACTTTGAGAAATGGATTCTTATATCAAACTATAGCTATTACATTAAAGAAGTAATAGAAGTCGAAGACGCAGAATGGTAGTGAATAGAGAGAAAGATTCTTCTGATTTTCTTGTTCCTGAAAATATTCTATCTATCTCCTAGACGCCGTAGAGAATTGAGAATTTTCATGTCTTTCAATTCTCGTACTCGTAATTGGAAAGTTACGGAAGGAGACCCGTCATTTTGCAATGAAAACAACATATAAAACTCTGGCAAATTTCGAAATCAGGCCAAGCGTCTTAATACATATGCAAAAAAATTCATTATTGGCCCACCATTGATTAGAAGATTTCGCTTGTATGAATCGCTATTGGTTTGATACGAATAATGGCAATCGTTTCAGTATGTTAAGGATACAATACAGATGTATCCACAATTCATTTAGAGTTACTTAATAGCCTATTTCTTATACCATATCTCTATCCCGTGAAATTATCGAGCCGAAAGATGGATGCATATGCTGTGTTTCATTTTGCTAAATGATATCAATTAAATGGTGTATCAATTCCATAAATTGATATAGCAATAAAAAATTAGTAATTCTTTCTAATATTTTAGATAGAGGAAACATATAAAATATTAGAAAGAATGTACTCTTCTATCCAAATCCAATTTGCATTGATAAAATCAATCCAAATTCCAGTAGTAGATGAATAATTGCAAATTTTTGTGTGTACGAGATTAGAATAACTTCAAAATAACTGACATAATTTTTTATTTTTCCTGATCAGAAAAATATATGAAAATGAAAGGAGGAAGAACAATTTTGGGATTTATGGTTAAAGAAGAAAAAGAAGAAAACAGAGGTTCTGTTGAATTTCAAGTATTTAGTTTCACCAATAAGATACGGAGACTTGCTTCACATTTGGAATTACACAAAAAAGATTTTTCATCCGAAAGAGGTCTACGAATACTTTTGGGAAAACGTCGACGTTTGCTAGCTTATTTGGCAAAGAAAAATAGAGTACGTTATAAGAAATTAATCAGTCAGTTGAATATTCGGGAGCAGTAATTTAATCGTTCGAATTTTTTTCTTTTTTTATTAGTAGTCTTATAGTAGTCTTAGATTTTGCATTTTGATGAGCCTCGTTTTGAGGAATTCATGGAATAATCCATTTTCATGGAATAATGAATTAAGGAAGAAAGGATATGAGTCTACCGCTTACAAGAAAAGATCTCATGATAGTCAATATGGGCCCTCAACACCCATCAATGCATGGTGTTCTTCGACTGATCGTTACTCTTGATGGTGAAGATGTTATTGATTGTGAACCCATATTAGGCTATTTACACAGAGGAATGGAAAAAATCGCGGAAAACCGAACTATTATACAATACTTACCTTATGTAACACGATGGGATTATTTAGCTACTATGTTTACAGAAGCAATAACGGTAAATGCACCAGAATTCTTGGAGAATATTCAAATACCGCAAAGAGCCAGCTATATTAGGGTAATTATGTTAGAGCTGAGCCGTATAGCTTCTCACTTGTTATGGCTTGGGCCTTTTATGGCGGATCTCGGCGCACAGACCCCTTTTTTCTATATTTTTAGAGAGAGAGAATTAATATACGATCTATTTGAAGCTGCTACAGGTATGCGAATGATGCACAATTACTTTCGCATCGGAGGAGTAGCAGCGGATCTACCTTATGGATGGATCGATAAATGTTTGGATTTCTGTGATTATTTTTTACGCGGAGTTGTTGAATATCAACAACTTATTACACAGAATCCCATTTTTTTAGAGCGAGTTGAGGGAGTAGGTTTTATTAGGGGAGAAGAAGCAGTAAATTGGGGCTTATCGGGACCTATGTTACGAGCTTCTGGAATACAATGGGATCTTCGTAAAGTGGATCCTTATGAGTCTTACAACCAATTTGATTGGAAAGTCCAGTGGCAAAAAGAAGGGGATTCATTAGCTCGTTATTTAGTACGAGTCAGTGAAATGAGGGAATCTATTAAAATAATTCAACAAGCAGTAGAAAAAATTCCTGGAGGCCCTTATGAGAATTTAGAAGTCCGACGCTTTAAGAAAGCAAAGAATTCCGAATGGAATGATTTTGAATATAGATTTCTTGGTAAAAAACCTTCACCCAATTTTGAATTGTCAAAGCAAGAACTTTATGTAAGAGTGGAAGCCCCAAAAGGTGAATTAGGAATTTATCTAGTAGGAGATGATAGCCTTTTCCCCTGGAGATGGAAAATTCGTCCACCCGGTTTTATTAATTTGCAAATTCTTCCTCAACTAGTTAAAAAAATGAAATTGGCTGATATCATGACGATATTAGGTAGTATAGATATCATTATGGGAGAAGTTGATCGTTGAAATGATAATAGATAGGGTAGAGGTAGAAACTATAAATTCTTTTTCGAAATCGGAATTATTAAAAGAAGTCTATGGACTCATATCGATTCTACCCATTTTGACCCTCCTTTGGGAATCACAATAGAGGTACTCGTAATTGTGTGGTTAGAAAGAGAAATATCCGCGTCGATACAACAACGTATTGGTCCTGAATATGCGGGCCCCCTGGGACTGCTTCAAGCTATAGCAGATGGGACTAAGCTACTTTTAAAAGAGGATATACTACCATCCCGAGGGGATATTCCTTTATTTAGCATTGGACCCTCTATAGCAGTCATATCCATTTTATTAAGTTTTTTAGTTATCCCTTTGGGATATCATTTTGTTTTAGCTGATCTTAGTATTGGTGTTTTTTATGGATTGCCATTTAAATTATTTCCCCGATAGGTAGTCTTATGGCAGGATATATCTCAAATAATAAATATTCTTTTTAAGTCGGTCTAAGAGATTCTGCTCAATCAATAATTTATTAAATACCATTAACTTTTGTGTGCTAGCAATATCTCTACGTGTGATTCGTTAAAATAGGGTCTTTTTCCTATAAAATCCATTAACTATTTATCTTCCTTTATTATTCCGTATTCGGGTTGGTAAGTTAAACTAGATAGCTATATGAGTGAAACAAAACACCTTATAAATTTGTAGTAAAAAGAAAAATCTCATTTCCTACGTACAAGAAAAAAGTTGAAGTAAACATAAGCAGTGTAAACTCTTTATCCCAAGATTGATATTTTTTAATTAGTCATCCTATCTTGAAGCGGGCAAGAATAAAGGATTCGCGATATGGAATTCCATTACTAGAATATTCCTAGTTATTACTATAACTTATAATCATAAGAAGAATCCATCAAAAGTTAGTGAAGGGTTAGGAACACTAAAGTACATAAAGGATTAAGAATGGGGAATCTAAGATATTAGAGATTTTGCCCCATAATAAGGAATCATAATAAGGACTTGAAATTAGTGGAAATTATCAAGTAGTACTTTCTTCGTATTCCGATCCAGAGTATGTTCCCATTCACTTGTTAAGGAAATGGCTATAAAGAACGAATTAACCCTTTACCCCTTTTTTTCTTTTTAATTTTAAATACCCCTACCTAGGGAAAGAAGAGTAGGACAAAAGATGTGGAGTGCAATACAAAAAAATTGGAATTATTTCCTTCCTCTATTCATAGAGAATTCCTTATGAACTAATACCCAAATCTTTTCATTTATTAATTTAATTCCTATAACAAGTATTTTATTCCAAGATTAAGTTATTACTGAAGAAAGAAATAAATTTATTATATTATAAAGGATGAGATCAATTCAGAAGCTCTTTTTCTTATTCTAGCAGACAGAATTACTTTGGTCTAATTTAGGACTTTGCCATCTATTTTATTTTACCTAATTCTATCTGCGCCCCGGGGGCTAATAACGAAACAGTCCTCTCTTTTTTCTGATCATAGAGAAGCCGTATGAAGCTAAGGTTTCACGTACGGTTTTGGAATAGCGGTGGGAACTGTGATGTTATCATCGACTATGATTATCTAACAGTTCAAGTACAGTTGATATAGTTGAAGCACAGTAAAAGAATGTTTTTTTTGATGGAATATTTGGCGCCAGCCTATAGGTTTTCTAGTTTTTCTAATTTCTTCGTTGGCAGAATGTGAAAGATTACCTTTTGATTTACCAGAAGCAGAGGAAGAATTAGTAGCAGGTTATCAAACCGAATATTCCGGTATAAAATATGGTTTATTTTATCTTGTTTCTTACCTCAATTTATTAGTTTCATCTTTATTTGTAACAGTTCTCTACTTAGGTGGGTGGAATTTATCTATTCCCTATATATCCTTTTTTGATTTTTTCCAAATGAATAACCCAATTGGAATTTTGGAAATAACAATAGGTATCTTTATTACATTAACTAAAGCTTATTTATTTCTCTTCATTTCTATCACAATAAGATGGACTTTACCCAGGATGAGAATGGATCAGTTATTAAATCTTGGATGGAAATTTCTTTTACCTATTTCTCTGGGCAATCTCTTATTAACAACCTCTTCCCAACTTGTTTCACTATAAATAAGATAATACAATAACAGTAAGAATATTTTCAACACAAAGGTTCTCTCAAACAAGAGAAAGAAACATATCTTTTTCATAGATATTTAGAATGAATATGTTCCCTATGGTAACTGGGTTCATGAGTTATGGTCAACAAACAATACGTGCTACACGGTACATTGGTCAAAGTTTCATAACTACCTTATCCCACACAAATCGTTTACCTATAACGATTCACTACCCTTACGAAAAATCAATTACACCGGAGCGTTTTCGGGGCCGAATCCACTTTGAATTTGATAAATGTATTGCTTGTGAAGTATGTGTTCGCGTATGTCCGATAGATCTACCCCTTGTGGATTGGAGATTTGAAAAGGATATTAAAAAGAAGCAATTGCTTAATTATAGTATTGATTTCGGAGTTTGTATATTTTGTGGCAATTGTGTTGAGTACTGTCCGACAAGCTGTTTATCAATGACTGAAGAGTATGAACTTTCTACTTATGATCGTCATGAATTGAATTACAATCAAATTGCTTTAAGTCGGTTACCGATCTCCATAATGGAAGATTACACAATTCAAACAATTAGAAATTCTACTAAAAGTAAAATAGAGGAAGATAAATCTTCGAATTCAAGAACGATTACTGATTACTAAATTCGTATTTTTTTCTTTTCTTTTTGTTATAAAAAAAGAATAATCCTTTACTAACTATAAAGAAAAACGAATAACTACATGCTTATTCGGAATTTTTGATTATTTTAAATCAGACTAGATTTTCGTGATATAATTTCTAACTATACAGCTTATACCCCCAAAAAATATCCTAATCCCTTTTGCCTTTCTTGAATCCTTTAGTTTTAGTCAGTTCATGAAAAATTTTATACTATTAATTTCTTTTTATCCATAATGGATTTACCTGGACCAATACATGAGATTCTTATGCTATTTGGGGGATTTGTTCTTCTACTAGGGGGTCTAGGAGTAGTATTACTTAACAACCCCATTTATTCTGCCTTTTCGCTGGGATTAGTTCTTGTTTGTATATCCTTATTCTATTTTTTATTAAATTCCTACTTTGTAGCTGTGGCACAACTTCTTATTTATGTGGGAGCCATAAATGTCTTGATCATATTCGCCGTAATGTTCGTAAATGGCTCAGAATGGTCTAAAGATAAGAATTATTGGACTATTGGAGATGGGTTCACTTCACTAGTTTGTATAACTATTGTTTTTTCACTAATGACTACTATCCCAGATACGTCATGGTATGGAATTCTTTGGACTACAAGATCAAACCAAATAGTAGAACAGGGTCTCATAAATAATGTTCAACAAATTGGGATTCATTTAGCAACCGATTTTTATCTTCCGTTTGAACTCATTTCCATAATTCTTCTAGTTTCTTTAATAGGTGCAATTACTATGGCTCGGCAATAAGAAAATTTGGAAATAGTAAAAATTCTAAGAATTGCAAATCTAAAATAAATAACTAAAGAATCAAAATTTTGATTTAGTAAAACCGATCTACTGCCAACAAATACCTTCTTTCTTTTCTCTGTTGTTTAATTTATCTATTGTAATTAATTGAATCGGTTCAATTATTGTCCTCAAATTGAAATAAATCGAGATTTATAAGGAGTTAATTAATGATGTTTGAGCATGTACTTTTTTGAGTGTCTATTTATTTTCGATTGGTATCTATGGATTGATCACAAGCCGAAACATGGTTAGAGCTCTAATATGTCTTGAACTTATACTGAATTCAATTAATCTAAATCTCGTAACATTTTCTGATCTATTTGACAGTCGCCAATTAAAAGGAGACATTTTTGCAATTTTTGTGATAGCCCTTGCGGCTGCTGAGGCCGCTATTGGACTATCCATTCTTTCTTCCATCCATCGTAATAGGAAATCAACTCGTGTCAATCAATCTAATTTATTGAATAATTAGATATACAATCCTATAAACAAAGGCGCATATATAATAATATTGAATATTAAGATGAATGGAAATCAATACTATTTTCTTAGTATTATTTGAGAATATACATTTTTTTTTAATAGGTTATTGCATAGTATTCTTTTTCACTTAAATGAATTTTTGTAATTCATTGATATTGCAATTTTAATATTGCAATAATTTATATTGAAAAGACGATAGCCAATTTATTGGCTAATTCGAATTTGTATCTACAATTCATATAATTCTGATTATTGAAGTCAAAAATTCAAGTCTCTTGGCTTTTTTCACGCTTTCTCACAAACGGATTAAAAAAAATATATATATATTTTTTTTGAGGTTTGGATAAACCATTGCTTCGTCTGGTGTCTACAATACATATGACTCATGATAGTACTAATTTCATTTTTACCAGATCGAAAAATTTTATGTTGAAAAGAAAAATTTATAGATCCAATGTCACATTCCGTAAAAATTTACGATACATGTATAGGATGCACTCAATGTGTACGAGCTTGTCCAACAGATGTATTAGAAATGATACCTTGGGATGGATGTAAAGCCAAGCAAATTGCTTCCGCGCCGAGAACTGAAGATTGTGTGGGTTGTAAAAGATGCGAATCCGCCTGCCCGACAGATTTTTTAAGTGTCCGTGTTTATTTAGGACCTGAAACAACCCGTAGTATGGCTCTATCTTATTGATACGTTACAAAAAACTTCATTCGAATCGTCTGATTCCTCTTTACCGAAGAAGCCTGTGCTTGAAATAATCGAGCACGGGCTTTTCTGGTCAAAACGTATCTTGTCTTTATCACTTTATCATGAGTTATTTTCCTTGGTTAACAATACTTGTTGTTTTGCCGATATTTGCAGGTTTATTAATTTTCTTTTTACCCCATAGGGGAAACAAAATCATTAGGTGGTATACTATATCCATTTGTTTATTAGAATTCCTTCTAATGACTTATGCATTCTGTTATCATTTCCAACTGGAGGATCCCTTAATCCAACTAAAGGAGGATTATAAATGGATAGATATCCTCGATTTTCACTGGAGATTGGGAATCGATGGACTTTCAGTAGGATCTATTTTATTGACAGGATTTATAACTACTTTAGCTACTTTAGCAGCTTGGCCAGTTACCCGGAATTCGCGATTATTCTATTTCCTGATGCTCGCAATGTATAGTGGTCAAATAGGATTATTTTCTTCGCGAGATCTTTTACTTTTTTTTATCATGTGGGAGTTAGAATTAATTCCTGTTTACTTACTTTTATCCATGTGGGGGGGAAAGAGGCGTTTATATTCAGCTACAAAATTTATTTTGTATACTGCAGGCGGTTCCATTTTTTTCTTAATCGGAGTTCTGGGTATGGGCTTATATGGTTCCAATGAACCAGGATTAGATTTGGAAAGATTAATTAATCAATCATACCCAGCAACCTTGGAAATACTTTTATATTTTGGCTTCCTTATTGCTTATGCTGTCAAATTGCCGATTATACCCCTACATACGTGGTTACCAGATACCCATGGGGAAGCTCATTATAGTACATGTATGCTTTTAGCGGGAATCTTATTAAAGATGGGAGCATATGGATTGATTCGTATCAACATGGAATTATTACCTCATGCTCATTATCTATTTTCGCCCTGGTTGGTAATAATAGGAGCTATCCAGATAATCTATGCAGCTTCAACTTCTCTTGGTCAACGAAATTTCAAAAAAAGAATAGCCTATTCCTCCGTATCTCATATGGGTTTCATAATTATAGGAATTGGTTCCATAACCAACCTGGACTCAATGGAGCTATTTTACAAATATTATCCCATGGATTTATTGGTGCTACACTTTTTTTCTTGGCAGGAACGGCTTCTGATAGAATGCGTCTTGTTTATCTCGAAGAACTTGGGGGAATATCTATCCCAATGCCGAAAATTTTTACTATGTTTAGTAGCTTTTCAATGGCTTCTCTTGCCTTACCAGGAATGAGTGGTTTTGTCGCAGAATTAGTAGTCTTTTTTGGACTAATTACTAGTCCAAAATTTCTGTTAATGCCAAAAATGCTAATTACTTTTGTAATGGCAATCGGAATGATATTAACCCCTATTTATTTATTATCTATGTTACGCCAGATGTTCTATGGATACAAGCTATTTAATGTTCCAAACGCAAATTTTGTGGATTCTGGACCACGGGACCTCTTTATTTTAATCTGTATCTTTTTACCAGTAATAGGTATTGGTATTTATCCAGATTTAGTTCTCTGCCTATCAGTTGACAGGGTAGAGGATCTCTTATCCAATTTTTATCCTAAATATGTTTTTTTAATTAGTCCGCTCTATTACTATTAATGCAGAAAAAGTAAAAGTTCATTAGATTTGTGTTTTATTTGAGAACCCTTTGAACGCCCTCTCAAAGGGTTCTCAAATAAAACAAAAAAGTAAAAACGTGCATTTCATGAAGGTTTCAGTTTATGTAATCATTTAGGTGTTAATGTAAACGAACCATAACTATGCAAACCTATTCCTAATAGATTGATACCAAAATAGCAGATCCAAATTATAAGAAATCCTATCGAAGCTACAAGTGCCGAATTCGTACCCTTCCAATTTGGATTTGTTCTACTATGTAAATAAATTGCAAATATGGTCCAAGTAATAAATGCCCAAGTTTCCTTAGGATCCCAATTCCAATAGGATCCCCACGCCTCATTAGCCCATACTGCTCCACAAAGAATACCTATGGTTAAAAGGGTAAATCCTAGACTAATGACACGATAACTCCAAGAATCCAAACGCTCCGTTAATTGATATTTGTAATAATTTGGAAATGAAGGAACAGAGGTGCTTTTTAAAGCACTTCTTTTTGCATTAAAATCACTAAAGAAAAATGTTTTAAATAAAACATTTTTTTTCTTTTTAGAAAAGAAATGGAAATTCTTTCGAAATCTAATGATTAGAATAGCGGCAGATAATAAGGATCCGCACAAAAGAGTTGCATAGCTTAGTAACATCATACTGACATGCATCATTAACCACTGAGATTGTAGAGCAGGTACTAGTATTGTGGATTGATGCATTTCAGTTAAAAGACCCGATGTGGCAAAGCCTTGCGTTAAAATAGTACTTGGCGTAGTTATTGTGCTTAAATCATTTTTAGAGTTCTGTATCTTAGGAATGGTATGAAGAATATACAGAGCCCATGAAAGGAAGATCAATGACTCATATAAATTACTTAATGGAAAATGTCCCGAAGAAGCCCAACGAGAAACTAGGAATCCTGTTATAGAGAAAAAAGTAACTATCATTCCTTTTTCTGACGAATCACGTAATCCCCCAAGTTCACGAACTAATAAGGTTATCAAATGAATCGTAATCACAATAGAAATGGTTGAGAAAGAGATATGAGTTAGTATATGTTCTAAAGTTGCAAATAGCATAAGGGGAAGGTCCCATTACAAAATTGTAAATTTCGAATTGAATCCATTTTCTAATCTATTGTATTCTTTTTCGAGAATGCCGCCACTCGGATTCGAACCGAGATGCTTGAGCACTGCTTCCTAAGAGCAGCGTGTCTACCAATTTCACCATGGCGGCTAACTTCAAATAATAGGTAACTTAAAAGAATAATAGCTATTATCTCGCGAATCGTCGAGATTGGGAAAGTCTATAAAATTTAGGAACATTAGAGTCTTCATTAAAATAGACTTCGTTTGGTAGTATCATTGCAATTTTTTTTACAATAAACTCTTGCTGTGCCTAATAGAATAGAAAGACTGCTTGAAAGAGTTGGAACTCCTTTCTCTAATTAGTTTCTCCCTTAAATTTTGAGAATTCTTTCAATAAAAGGAAAAATTTATAGAATCAAACTTTATGCTCCTATTAATATTAATAGGATTTACTTTACTAACATTAAACCAACGATTTTGGAGAAAATGGAAGCCATAAGTACTATTGCAAGAATACTCCACTTTTCATAATAGAATTCTCATATTTTATTATGAGAATTCTATTATGAAAAATTAATGGATCATTGATAGGGAAGAATACTTAGCACACAGTATACCAAAACTTTTATTCTATATATCAGAGGAGTTTGTTCTAACAATATTGTACTGAGTAATTCAACACATAAAAGTACATTAATTAATTAATCGAAATTATTCATATTTAAGTAATTTAAATAATTTTGGATAGGTCAATTCAGATTATTCCAAAACCGTATTACTTATTATTTGTTTGTTGTTGTTGCCCCAAAAAACCCTTTGGTTTTGGATGTTCATTCCCGCTGGAAAATGATCTTGATTTTGCTAAAGAGTAAGAGTGTACTATGGAAAAATAAGTTTTTTTCTTCCAAATATTTTTACGAATACGCTTTTTTGACAATGAAATACGTTTTTTTGGAACAGCCATTCAAAAAGGAAATTATTTTTTTCTAGTTGTATGTGAAAGACATCTATTGTGGCAAATCAATCCTTCTTTCCTCTTTTTCTTAGTATTTATACTTAGATACTGAAAGATACTGACATTCTGAATTTTTTTCCGTATATATTTTATACTTTGTTTTAATAATATAGAATATATGGAAAGGTTTCCCCTTTAAATCTATTTATAGATATTTATATATCAAGTATACTCCATATATAGATATACGGTATGGAAGCCTATCCCCTATATAAGATGGGTGGATAAAAAGAAGGGGGAATCCAAATAGTTAATTAAGTTCAGAATGGTATTCCATTATGGAATACCCATCAAAACAAAAAATACGGAGTCTCTTAAACAAGACATTCTTAAACTTAGGTAATTATAGTCATTAGGATTTGAGTTCTATATGAAGTAAGAACTCTTTTATAATTTTTTATAAACATGGGTTTTCTTTTCATTGGAATTCAATCAATCAGTTACGAAACAAGAGAGCTGCTTCATCTTTGTTTTAAAGAAATCTAAAAATGAATAGAAAGTAAAAGGATTCAACCTTTTTTTTATTTTACTAAATATCCTTATTTAGGTAATAATTAGGTAACGAAGTTTTTTGATTAACTTTTTGAATTTAACCAATTAAACCCATTTTGAATTTTAGATTATCTCAATGAAATAAATTTTTGAAAAAAATTAAGAATTCCAGTATTTTTTCTTATTCTTTTTATTTATTCCTTCAGAAAGAGATAAGAATTGATTTGGTGAATCGGAAACCCTTTTATTTTATAGAAAAATTCAAGTAAAAATTTCAAGTAAAAATTGCAACTTCTTTTCTTATGGAACATATATATCAATATGCATGGGTAATCCCTCTTCTCCCACTTCCAGTTATTATGTCAATGGGATTTGGCCTTTTTTTTATTCCGACAGCAACAAAAAATCTTCGTCGCATATGGGCTTTTCCTAGTGTTTTACTCTTAAGTATAGCTATGGTATTCTCAGTTCAACTGTCTATTCAACAAATAAATGGAAGTTCTATCTATCAATATCTATGGTCTTGGACCGTCAATAATGATTTTTCTTTAGAATTTGGATACTTGATTGACCCGCTTACTTCTATTATGTTAATACTAATTACTACTGTAGGAATCCTGGTTCTTATTTATAGTGACGGTTATATGTCTCACGATGAAGGGTATTTGAGATTTTTGTTTATATAAGTTTTTTCAATACTTCCATGCTAGGATTGGTTACTAGCTCCAATTTGATACAAATTTATTTTTTTTGGGAACTCGTAGGAATGTGTTCCTATTTATTGATAGGTTTTTGGTTTACACGACCAATCGCAGCGAGTGCTTGTCAAATAGCTTTTGTAACTAATCGTGTAGGGGATTTTGGTCTATTATTAGGAATTTTAGGTTTTTTTTGGATAACAGGTAGTTTAGAGTTTAGGGATTTGTTCAAAATAGCTAATAACTGGATTCCTAATAATGGAATTAATTCTTTACTTACTACTTTGTGTGCTTTTTTATTATTCCTTGGTGCAGTTGCGAAATCCGCACAATTCCCTCTTCACGTATGGTTACCCGATGCTATGGAAGGACCCACTCCCATTTCAGATCTTATACACGCAGCAACTATGGTTGCTGCGGGTATTTTTCTTCTAGCTCGACTTCTTCCTCTTTTCATATCTCTACCTTTGATAATGAGTTTAATTTCTTTAGTAGGTACAATAACACTCTTCTTAGGAGCTACTTTAGCTCTTGCTCAGAGAGATATTAAAAGAAGCTTAGCCTATTCTACAATGTCTCAATTGGGTTATATGATGTTAGCTTTAGGTATAGGTTCTTATCAAGCTGCTTTATTTCATTTGATCACTCATGCTTATTCAAAAGCTTTATTGTTCTTGGGATCCGGATCAATTATTCATTCAATGGAACCTCTTGTTGGATATTCACCAGATAAAAGTCAGAATATGGTTCTTATGGGCGGTTTAAGAAAATATATTCCAATTACAAGATCCGCTTTTTATGGGGTACACTTTCTCTTTGTGGTATTCCGCCTCTTGCTTGCTTTTTGGTCCAAAGATGAGATCCTTAGTAATAGTTGGTTATATTCGACCTTTTTTTGAATAATTGCTTACTTTACTTCATGATTAACTTACTTTTATATGTTTCTGATATATTTACTTACATTTGATGGGTATTTGCGCGTTCATTTTCAAAATTATAGTAGCACTAAAGAGGGTCCCTTGTATTCAATATCCTTGTGGGGAAAAAGGATACCCAAAGGAGTGAATAGGGGTTTCATTTTATCAACAACAAAGAATGGAGTTTTTTTTTACAAAATATACCAAAATTCAAGGTAATACAACAAATAGGATAGGATCCTTTAGTACGTCCTTTGGGGCTAAAAAAACTTTTGCCTATCCGCATGAAACGGAAAATACTATGTTATTTCCTCTTCTTATATTACTGCTTTTTACTTTGTTCATTGGATTCATAGGAATCTCTTTGATAATGGAGCGACGGATAATGGAATAGGGGTTAACCATATTATCAAAGTGGTTAACTACCTCAATAAACTTTACCCAGGAAAGTTCTAATTCTTCCATAAATTCATATGAATTTTTACTAATGCAATTTATTCTGTAAGTTTAGCTATCTTCGGTTTATTCATTGCATATATTTTCTATGGATCCTCTTATTCTTTTTTTCAGAATTTGGATTTACAAAATTCCTTTTACAAGGAAAGTCCTTTTTCGTACTTTTTTGATAAAATAAAAAAAAATATACAGTTGTTCATATAATCGCGGTTATATAGATATTTTCTATACTAGGTTATTTACCTTCGGTATAAGAGCATTAACAGAACTAACGGAATTTTTTGATAAAGGTGTCATTGATGGAATTACCAATGGGTTGGGTCTTGTTAGTTTTTGTATAGGAGAAGAAATTAAATATGTAGGAGGAGGACGAATTTCGTCTTATTTATTCTTTTTTTTATGTTATGTATCCGTATTTTTATTCTTTTTTCTTTCTTAACTTAAGGAATTTACAAATATCTTCCCCTTTCCTATCCCCTTCTACCATCTCTCTATTTCCCTCATCTCTTAATAGTTCGGTTTTCCGCGATTTTTTCCATTCCTCTGTGTAAATAGCCTAATATGGGTTCACAATCAATAACATCTTCACCATCAAGAGTAACGATCAGTCGAAGAACACCATGCA
>CM042691.1:84743844-84751344 GCA_023614405.1 Avena insularis | reverse complement strand
GAGCATTCCGTTCCCTTTTTCAAACCCCACTTCTTTTCATATAACAATCCCTGATCAAAGAGAGAACAATATCCATTTCAAAACATTTCTAACGGATTCCTTGGTTCGGACCGACAAAGTAATGGCACTCGATTATTATCAACCTGACTGCAATCTTTTTCTGTCGGTAAGGATTGCACCAGAGCACCTTCCACTTCTAATAGGCCATGAACTATAGATAGAGAAGAATCATTCTGAGCGAGTACATAAGAAGGGATCCACTTTTTTTCATCGGTTCCAGGGGAAGACCAAAGATCTTGCGCGGCAGGTCCGCCAGAAAAACTCAAAAGAGAAAGAAGTCTCGTTAATCTCTTCATGCTCGTTCCAAGTTCGAAGTACCTTTTGGCCAAAGAAAAACCCGCTCCCTAACACGATTGCCTCTTTATATAGATAGATTCGATGGGGTTATTACTTATAAGTCTATTTTGTACAAGAGCCCCTCCTATCTGATAGAAAAAGGTCCCAGGATCCCGAGCCGATCTTACCTTGGCTCGCAAACCCCAAGTTTGTCTATGAAGAGCTAATCTAATTGTATTTTTTTCTATAATGGATTTCTTATGTGGAATACTAATGGATAGGGCCTCGTTGCTAAGTGCTACAAGATCTAGTGCACTGGACCTCGTGGTTATGGACCCGAATCCTTTAGTATGGAACATTGTCTTTTCCAAGTAAAAACCCCTAGTATATGAAAGAATGAAAAGGTGCTTTCGTTCTTGTGGAATAAGAAGCCCTCGTACCTTAATGAAAGGAAAATCATATTTTTCGTTAGGTATTTGACCAAATAGGATCGTCCAGTTCCTATAGAACCTAGCATTAAAATACCCGATAGGGCTAAGCGGAACCAAAAGGGTTTTCCATGAGATGGTAAATGAAAACGATTAGTCCCACACGAGGTTTGGGAATAAAATAAGTGATTGTCTGATAATGAGCAAGGAATATACGTCTTTCTGCTAAAGGTGATCTATTAAACTCATAATTCATTAGATCCTTGTTATCAATGCCAACTAGGTATCATAAGTAAATGGATCCCGGTTGTTCAATCCTTTGATAACCAAGGTCATTCTTTGCTAAAGAGAAATGATCACTATGAGTCAGACTCAATAGAATTGGATCCATTCCAAATAGCGAGAATTAGGATTCTTGATCCCTCTCAATCTCTCTTTCAATTCGAGGATCCAGAAAGGTGTTTTCATAGTCATCTCCGAATATTTTCGATTTCATTTTTCTATGATATGTCTTTCTATATGAAAATTGGTTATTTACGATGTACGATGATCCCTGTTAAGCATCCATGGCTGAATGGTTAAAGCGCCCAACTCATAATTGGTAAATTTGCGGGTTCAATTCCTGCTGGATGCACGCGAACGGGAACGTTCCATAAGTCTATTGGAACTGGCTCTCTATCCATGGAATCTCATCCATCATCCATACATAACGAATTGGTATGGTATATTCATACCATAACATAAGAACAATAAGAACTCGAATTCTTATCGATACTGGAACTCAGAGCATAGGAGGGAAAGTCGATTTATGGATGGAATCAAATACGCAGTATTTACAGAAAAAGTCTTCGTTTATTGGGAAAGAATCAATATACTTTTAATGTCGAATCGGGATTCACTAAGACAGAAATCAAGCATTGGGTCGAACTCTTCTTTGGTGTTAAGGTAGTAGCTGTGAATAGCCATCGACTACCTGGAAAGGGTAGAAGAATAGGACCTATTCTGGGACATACAATGCATTACAGACGTATGATCATTACCCTTCAACCGGGTTATTCTATTCCACTTCTAGATAGAGACAAAAACTAAAGGAGAATACTTAATAATACGGCGAAACATTTATACAAAACACCTATCCCTAGCACACGCAAGGGAACCATAGACAGGCAAGTGAAATCCAATCCACGAAATAATTTGATCCATGGACGGCACCGTTGTGGTAAAGGTCGTAATTCCAGAGGAATCATTACCGCAAGGCATAGAGGGGGAGGTCATAAGCGCCTATACCGTAAAATCGATTTTAGACGGAATCAAAAGACATATCGGTAGAATCGTAACCATAGAATACGACCCTAATCGAAATGCATACATTTGTCTCATACACTATGGGGATGGTGAGAAGAGATATATTTTACATCCCAGAGGGGCTATAATTGGAGATACTATTGTTTCTGGTACAAAAGTTCCTATATCAATGGGAAATGCCCTACCTTTGAGTGCGGTTTGAACTATTGATTTACGTAATTGGAAGTAACCAATTAGGTTTACGACGAAACCTAGAAATTGATCACTGATCCAATTTGACTACCTCTACGGGATAGACCTCAACAGAAAACTGTTGAGTAACGGCAGCAAGTGATTGAGTTCAGTAGTTCCTCATAGAAAATTATTGACTCTAGAGATATGGTAATATGGAGAAAACAAAATTGTTTGAAGCACGCACAGAACCGGAAGCGCCTTGTTTAAAAGAGAGGAGGACGGGTTATTCACATTTAATTTGATGGTCAGAGGCAAATTGAAAGCTAAGCAGTGGTAATTAAGACCCCCGGGGGAAAATAGGGATGTCTCCTACGTTACCCATAATATGTGGAAGTATCGACGTAATTTCATAGAGTCATTCGATCTGAATGCTACATGAAGAACATAAGCCAGATGACGGAACGTGGAGACCTAGGATGTAGAAGATCATAACATGAGCGATTCGGCGGATTTGGATTCCTTTCCTATATACCCACTCATGTGGTACTTCATCATATGATTCATATAAGATCCATCTGTCTAGAGATCGTCATATACATCTAGAAAGCCGTATGCTTTGGAAGAAGCTTGTACAGTTTGGGAAGGGGTTTTTTGAGAGAAAAGAAGAATCTACTTCAACCGATATGCCCTTAGGCACGGCCATGCATAACATAGAAATCACACGTGGAAGGGGTGGGCAATTAGCTAGAGCAGCAGGTGCTGTAGCGAAACTGATTGCAAAAGAGGGTAAATCGGCCACTTTAAGATTACCATCTGGGGAGGTCCGTTTAGTATCCCAAAACTGCTTAGCAACAGTCGGACAAGTGGGTAATGTTGGGGTGAACCAAAAAAGTTTGGGTAGAGCCGGATCTAAGTGTTGGCTAGGCAAACGACCCGTAGTAAGAGGGGTAGTTATGAACCCTGTGGACCACCCCCATGGGGGCGGTGAAGGGAAAGCCCCCATTGGTAGAAAAAAACCCACAACCCCTTGGGGTTACCCTGCGCTTGGGAGAAGAACTAGGAAAAGGAAAAAATATAGCGATAGTTTTATTCTTCGTCGACGTAAGTAAATACGTAACTAGAAATATGGAAAATTGCATTTTTGGAATTTGCAATAATGCGATGGGCGAACGACGGGAATTGAACCCGCGCATGGTGGATTCACAATCCACTGCCTTGATCCACTTGGCTACATCCGCCCCTTATCCAGCTAAAGGATTTTTCTCTTTTTTCCATTCATCATTAGTCTATTTATTCTGACCTCTATACTTCGATCGAGATATTGGACATAGAATGCCACTCTTTAAAAAGGAAAAAAAGGAGTAATCAGCTGTGACACGAAAAAAAACGAATCCTTTTGTAGCTCATCATTTATTGGCAAAAATAGAAAAGGTAAATATGAAGGAGGAGAAAGAAACAATAGTAACGTGGTCTCGGGCATCTAGCATTCTACCCACAATGGTTGGCCATACAATCGCGATTCATAATGGAAAGGAACATATACCTATTTACATAACAAATCCTATGGTAGGTCGCAAATTGGGGGAATTCGTGCCTACTCGGCATTTCACGAGTTATGAAAATGCAAGAAAGGATACTAAATCTCGTCGTTAACTGAATTCAGAATCTTTCCATTCTGAATAAACAAAGAAATACCCAATATCTTGTTCGAACAAGATATTGGGTATTTCTAGCTTTTCTTTCTTCAAAAATTCCTATATGTTGAGAGAAAAACCTTATCCATTAAGAGATGGAACTTCAAGAGCAGCTAGGTCTAGAGGGAAGTTGTGAGCATTACGTTCGTGCATTACTTCCATACCAAGATTAGCGCGGTTGATGATATCAGCCCAAGTATTAATAACGCGACCTTGACTATCAACTACAGATTGGTTGAAATTGAAACCATTTAGGTTGAAAGCCATAGTACTAATACCTAAAGCAGTGAACCAGATCCCTACTACAGGCCAAGCAGCCAAGAAGAAGTGTAAAGAACGAGAGTTGTTGAAACTAGCATATTGGAAGATTAATCGGCCGAAATAACCATGAGCAGCCACAATATTATAAGTCTCTTCCTCTTGACCAAATTTGTAACCCTCATTAGCAGATTCATTTTCAGTAGTTTCCCTGATCAAACTAGAGGTTACCAAGGAACCATGCATAGCACTGAATAAAGAACCGCCGAATACACCAGCTACACCTAACATGTGGAATGGATGCATAAGGATGTTGTGCTCTGCCTGGAATACAATCATAAAGTTGAAAGTACCAGAGATTCCTAAAGGCATACCATCAGAGAAGCTTCCTTGACCAATAGGGTAAATCAAGAAAACAGCAGTAGCAGCTGCAACAGGAGCTGAGTATGCAACAGCAATCCAAGGACGCATACCCAAACGGAAACTAAGTTCCCACTCACGACCCATATAACAAGCTACACCAAGTAAGAAGTGTAGAACAATTAGCTCATAAGGACCACCATTGTATAACCACTCATCAACAGATGCAGCTTCCCAAATTGGGTAAAAGTGCAATCCGATCGCTGCCGAAGTAGGAATAATAGCACCAGAGATAATATTGTTTCCATAAAGTAAAGAACCAGAAACAGGCTCACGAATACCATCAATATCTACTGGAGGGGCAGCGATGAAGGCGATAATAAATACAGAAGTTGCGGTCAATAAAGTAGGGATCATCAAAACACCGAACCATCCGATGTAAAGACGATTTTCAGTGCTAGTTATCCAGTTGCAGAAGCGACCCCACAGGCTTGTACTTTCGCGTCTCTCTAAAATTGCAGTCATGGTAAGATCTTGGTTTATTCAAATTGCAAGGACTCCCAAGCACACGTATTAACTAGAAATAATATAGATAATAGAAGGCTTGTTATTTAACAGTATAACATAGACTATATACCAATGTCAACCAAATCAGCCCAAAGATTGGCTATCCATATAGCTAAATTAACCAAACCAAAAATTTTGTAAATGAAGTTAGTCCAAGTTACAAACTAAGATTAGTCTTTTGTATTTTCCATATGGGTTGCCCGGGACTCGAACCCGGAACTAGTCGGATGGAGTAGATAATTCTTCTTTGTTACAATAGAGAAAAATCTCTCCCCAAATCGTGCTTGCATTTTTCATTGCACACGACTTTCCCTATGTAGAAATAGTCTATTTCTATCCCAAAGAGGAAGTTCTACTAATTTTTTAGTATTCGTAAATTAGTAAGTTGATTCGCCTACTCTTTATTATAATAAAAGGAACATTTCAGAATGTAAATTATTCTTGATCATTTATCTAGCCTTTCTTTTCTGTTTATTAGTTTTGTCTAATAATTAATTAAGAGGCTTCACCAGGTCGTTGATACGTATAATATCAAAATACCAAATACGCTCACTGTGCGATCCACGGAAAGAAAAAAGGCTTGTTTTGGTGAACATCAAAGCAATAACTAACTCTTGTTCGGTAAAAAATTCTTCTAAAAATGCCGAACCTAACCGTTGCATAAAAGTTCGTACCGTGCTTTTATGTTTACGAGCTAAAGTTCTAGCGCATGAAAGTCGAAGTATATACTTTAGTCGATATAAAGTCTGTTTTTTCGAAGATCCACTATGATAATGAAAATGATTTCTACATATGCGACCAAATCGATCAAGAATATCCCAATCTGATAAATCTGTCCAAATGGGTTTACTAATAGGATGTCCCGATCCAGTACAAAATTGAGCTTTTGATAAGTATCCTATGAGGGCAGTAGCGGGAACTATGGTATCTAATTTTTTCATTCGAGTATCTATTAGAAATAAATTCTCCAGCATTTGATTCCTTACTAACAAACTACTTTTTGGTACACCTGAAAGGTACCCCAGAAAATCGAAGCAAGAGTTTGCTAATTGGTTTAGATGGACCCTTCGGGGCTGAGTCCAAAAAGAGAATAAATATTGCCACAAATTGATAAGGTACCATTTCCATTTCTTGTTCAAAAAATGAGTTCCTTTTGATGCAAGAATTGCCTTTCCTTGATATCGAACATAATGCATAAGAGGATCCATAACGAACCATATAGTTTTCCGAAAAAAACTAGGGTACATTATCCCAATATGTTCCATCTTCCTAGAAAAGATGATTCGTTCCAGAAAAGTTCCAGAAGATGATAATGGTAAGCAAGAAGATTGTTTACGAAGAAACACCAATAAAAATTCATATTCTGATACATAAGAATTATATAAGAATCGAAATAGTCTTTTATTTTCTTTTTTAAAAAGAAAAATAGATTTCATTGAAGTAATAAAACTATTCCAATTTGAATAGTAGTTGAGAAAGAATCGCAATAAATGCAAAGACGGAACGTCTTGTATACGGTATTGAAGAAGTTGCACCAAGATTTCCAAATGAATAGGATAGGGTATTTCTATATGTGAAATAGAATCCAAATGCAAAAATTTGTCTTCTAAAAAGGGAAATATTGAATGAATAGAGCGTAAATTCTGAAACTTTGGTATTTCTTTTTCTTTCGGACAAGATAATTCTCGTAGCGAGAATGGGATTTCTACAACGATCGAAAACCCCTCAGGTAGAATCTGAGAATAAAACTCAGAATAAAAACCAATTTTGTAATCCAACAATCGATCTTGGTTAGGATGATTAATCGAGTTAATCCAAAAATTCTGCTGATACATTCGAGTAATTAAACGTTTCACAAGTAGTGAACTAAATTTCTTGTTATTACAACTAATAATTTCCACAGGTTCGGAATCATTTAATCCATAATCGTGGGCAAATGCATAAATATACTCCTGAAAGAGAAGTGGGTAGACAAAGTATTGTTGACAAGATTTATGTTTTTCTGAATACCCTTCGAATTTTTCCATTTGTATTTCTACTTGAATCAGAGACAAGAAGCATTTCTCGGTTTATCAAATGATGATACATAGTGCAATATGGTCAGAACAGGGTGTTGGATTTTTTAATACAAACCCTGGAAAGAAAGGGAGTCTAATCCACAGATCTTTTTCCGCTCCTTTTCTACACAATTAGTTTATGTTTGTTCTAAATTACAAAAGAGAACAGAATCAATTTTTTATTTTTGCAGGCCAATCGCTCTTTTGACTTTGGAATGGAATCCCTTTATCAATATACTGCTTCTTTTACACATTCAATCCATAATCAAGAATAATTAGGATTTCTAAAAAAAAAAAAAAGGTCGACTCGAAAATCCAACC